>PYXC01002775.1:2952500-3227500 GCA_015244755.2 Tenualosa ilisha | reverse complement strand
AAACCAGCGAGGAACCCGTGTTCAAATATAACTCTGTTTCAGCCCAAGCTTTTTCCACTCAGACAGAAAAACGCTCAACAGATGAGCCTCAAATCTATAATGTCTCTAAAGAGCCAGATGACCCACTGCCACGACAAAGCAGAGCTCATCAGATTTAACAACAAAAGACAGATGTTGAGGGGCCCAAGGTACCCGGGGAGACGTATTATAACACCAGCCAAGTTCTACCAAAATGAGCCCACCCCTTTCATTAAGGCAGGGGAATTAGACTCTTTTTAATATAAGTGCTTCGCAATCTGATAAAAAAGGGAGAAAATCAACTTTCCTGTGTAAGTGTGGCTCGGTATACGGCTCTTGATATGCATGAGAGGGGATTATTCGCTGGGATCTCAACAAAGCACAGGAGCAGAATGGGGATAAACTGCTCTTGTGTTTGAGCTCAAAGTTCAGGCCAATGCTCCCAGGAACAGAAAGTTGCTTTATATATATATATATATATATATATATATAAATATATATATATTCATTCTCTCTCTCTTCCTCCTCCCACCCAGTCAGTGAAGGAAAGCGAAACAGTGCAAGGACACACAACAAGAGGGCAGCGAGAGGGTGCCAAGAGTAAGTGTGTTTGGGACAGATGATGCACGCACTAAAACCCAGAAATATATGGTGTCTAATTATACTTGTCTGGTAGCTCATGAATCAGAGGGTGTTGGTGGCCCACCTCTGGTCCTGTTTCTCTTTCTTTATTTCTCACTCTCTCTCTCTCTCTCCAGTGAGTTTGGGACCTGGGGGTAGTGACGATGGTTCTAGTGCCTCACTGCCCCTCCTCTCTCCACTGGTTACCACCTTTAATTACCCCAGACAAATCCATTGGTGATTTGTCAGGCTATGCTGGTATCTCCTCCCCAGTCAGGGTCTCTACACAGTTCCTCATCATCACCACATCCCCCCCACACACACACACACACACACACACATACATCCAATGAACCCCCCACGTTTCCCATCCCGTTCTAAGCTTCTGTAATGAATCACTAATCACCGTGGCTCTGACGAGTTTCCCTAGTCCATTATCCTCCTAATTAGCGCACCAGGCAGCCCTCACCGCCGGGCAGCAGGGGGCACTCTGGGTAACCGATCCTCACTTGCGGTTTGGGCACGACCACCTCACCACCATTACAGGACAGACCTACATGCCAGAGGAGGGGACACGTGAGAATCAATCGACACATGCCTATGGTGAGAGTGGCAAGGGATTCTGATATTTATTTTTTTTGTATGTGTGTGTGTGTGTGTTCGTGCATCGAGGTGTTGGTGAGCTCGGTTCAAGGGGGGACGCGGAGGTGTGACTGCAAAAAAACCCTCAGGTACAGACCTATTGTTTGCTACTTTGTTTGTGTGTGTGTGTGTGTGTGTGTGTTTGTGTACGCGCACACATGTGGTAGGGGGCAAGGGTTTTTGTCTGTGTGAGTTTTGTCTGTGTGAGAATGTACTGTGTGAGTATGTACTGTAGGTGTGTTTGTCTGTATGTGTGTTCATGTGTGTGTTTGTCTGTGTCTGCACGTGCATGTGTGTGTGTGGGGGGGGGCACTCTGGAGGGCTCTTAAATTGCCCGAGTCAGAGAGGACTATACGGCACTCAATCTCCTCACCTGGTCAGAGGACGTCGGTCTAAATGGTCCTCCAGAGGAACGCTGTGCCTTAGCCAGGAAATGAAACCTTAATTCACTTTTTAGTCATCCTGGCCACTAAACAACGTGATGTGGAGAGCAAAAGCAAGGCATTGCAGAGGACAAAAAGTACACAGAGAATTAGTCCAATCCCTATCTGAATGCAACAGATTCGTCCTATACACATACAAGATAGAGTATATATTTTTTTTCTGGTTATCAGTAAGTGAACGAGTCCTACGACACCAATTTGAGAGGGTATCAATGTGTGTATTCTGGAGTTCCTTTCTTTGTCAAGTACACTAAGGGTTCTGGATTACTGGAATATTCAATTTAAGCTACATTTCATTATAGCCACATCATAGTGATGGCACATTTAAATGAAGCATTTATTTTATGTAGGTCACATGGTAAGCAGTCACAGGAAAACATGAATATGTTTCCCTTTTTAACTGTTAACATTAACAGTATCATTTCCCAGTGGAAAAGTGGTAGTCTTTTGAATAACATTAGCATAGCATTTTGAAGCAATCCCACTGACCCCCTCAGTTAATTAAATAAGTGTTTTGAAAAACGCACGGCTTCTTTCGCATCCCACCATGATTTATTGTCACCAGTGGATCTGAAAGCCTGTCAGAAGTGGTTAGCTTCTCCAGTAAAAGTATTTCTTTGGATCTTTGCTCCAGGTCCTGCCCCGCGTCTACACAGTTTCTTTCCATCCTCTTGTTTTTCTCCTTTTGTTTAGGTAAAGCGAGGGATTAGACGAGATTTGCCCCCATAAAGTAGTGGTTTGATGGGGCTTTTATCCCTCCATGTTGCTAAAGCTGTGTAGCCTCGGGATTAGGCCGACACAATGGCCTTCCTTGTGCTGGGTCTGCAGCCTGAAGGGGGTGACCAAAGACAGGGTCTGAGAAAGGGGGACGAAACACAACTGCCAGTTTCAATATGTCAAGTTCTGCTGTGGAATCTGTTGACCAGGGGTGCTTCCTAAGCTCCTTGAGAGGACTGATGCAGCCACAGGTTGTGTAAATTAAGTTTAGGCTAAAATCCCATCTTGTGAATCTCTTGCTTCACCTCAGATGACTCCAAGTACGTGATGCTTTGTTGAATTATGGCACTGCGCCATCCCTGAGATGGGCAACAGGGATTTGTTGCCAAGTTGACCAGATTTTTTCCAGCATTTGTTTATATGAACAATAATCCATTTAAAGACAATGCCACCACCACTCGATAGTGATTTCCTTATGTATACAGTTAATCCAATCATGCGTAATAGTCTATGAGAACAACCTGTCAGCCAATATTATGCCACACAAGGAGGATATAATGGCTAGAAATGGGTCTTTCTGTCTCGTGGCCCCATTTAGCTCAAACCATTTCCATTCCCCAATATCTAATAGGAAATTAGAATTTTGCTAAAGATACTGTCTATGTGATTGAACTGTATTATGTGAAAGAAGCTCTTTGTTTAAAATAAATATGAGTATATGAACCTGTTTTGTGTAACCTGACAACACTTGTAGTACACCATGGGCATGCACTTCCACAAGCTTTGCAGCACCGGTATTTGTCACAAGTTGCACAATAGCACTTCAGTTTAACAGCCATTTTATGACTCTGCATACATTTACAACCTGGTCGTATCTCAAAATAATGTCCCTAGTAATTCTAGCTATTGATTTTGGCCCCACGGCTCAGCATCAACACTTTTTCTGTTGTTAAAAATCATGTTAGAATTATAGTGCAGCCCATCAGTAAAGAAAGACCACCTTTGCAACAGTTTCATGTCATGAGAAATAATAAACGTGATTTGGACAGACTCAATGTGCTAACCTTCTCAATGGAATCAGAGCAGCCATCGCCCCTAGTCCTGACATCAAATAAGACTATACATCAGATCGGGCTGTTAGAAGATATTCTGAGCAGGTTTACCATTGTAGCCTGTGGGTGAGTGTATGGAATGGGAATAGTAACCAACATTAAATATTTCATGGACACTTTCCCTTATGAAAAAATACATGTTAGTGCGTGAATGGATGGGTGTGTCTGAGGCATACTGTATGTGAGTGTATTTTATTCAGTGAGCAATTGTGTATGTCTATGTTGTATATTCGTATGTGCATGTGTGTGTGTGTGTGTGTGTGTGTGTGTGTTTGTAAGGGAGGGAGACAGAGAGAGAGAATGGGGGTAGGGGCATATGCTTTGCATATGCAGACATTTTATCTAATACATTTGTGTGTGGATGTTTGCTTTTTAGTGTAGCAGTGTGTCATTGTTGGGGAGTGAGTGAAATAAAAGAAAAGAACGATGGCCCCTTTAAATCAGGCAGCTAATTCGGTAGAGGCACAAGAAAATCTTTACCAAGGAAGGTCCTGCTAATAACATGTCCAGTAGATTGCTTCTGGCAAGTTGCTTTGTTATTCTTGTCACCAGAGTCCCCAGGTAGCAGTCAATTTTAAACCATACATCAAAATGATTAATTTGCCACAAATGAGCACATGCTAGAATACCCTTGACTTGAAATAGGGAGGCTAAAGCCTTTTGGATCGGATATATAATGTATTCATGAAGTTGAGGAAACCGAATATTAACTGCTAATGTGCGTTTATGCCCGCAACTTTTCACTCGATTTCATAGACATGCTGTGTTAAAAATATTTTCCGGTTAGGATAACACAATTACTCCAGCTCAGATAGCATAATTAACGAAGCAAAAACGTCAAAGATTTTGCTCCGCTTGTTATTTACACAACGAATACGGATGGCTAATTCTGCCAAATATTCCATCGACGAGATGAATGGATAAACTCCCCATTCTGCGGGCCTAAGCATCAAAGTGCGTCATCCCCTAAGGATGACTGAGCACCAAGACGGAAAATCACACCTAAAGAAGCTTTATTTGATTCAGTAGAACAGACAAAATTCGGGGATTGTCAGTGGAGAACAACGAAACCGTGAGCTAAACCAAAGGATATGTGAGATGAATTTATGAAAACCAAGCCCCTAAAAATGTGAGCTGATGGGAAAGAGTGGATGCAGGGCCCGGTACAGAGAAAAACGCGCCCTCAGTCTGAGGGCCGGTTTTGACACTTGCCTTTAAACCTTTCAGATGCGCTGGACATTAGACCGCATTAAGTTCTGTAGAAAGCTGATTTAAGGAAGAGGGGCTGAGCGGAATTCCTTCTCGCTTTAATTGCTTTAGAAACGGTTCCCACAAAGAGACACTGCCCAGATTTACCTCCCGTTTAACTTCTTATTTCCATCGGTTCACAAGTTAATCCGATTTTTCTCCCAGACCTTAATACTCCGAGATATATCGTGTGTACAAAAGGCATAGATGAACAGAAGGTCGATTTAGAAGAATACAAAACTTAAGATATTAATAATTTATATATAGCTCTAATAGAGGAACTGTTATGACTCCTTTTGACTAAAAGTTGTCCAGACACTCCTGATCTATTTGTCTTATAAACATATGGCAGAAAGTGCCAGCTGTGTTATACAGCTCAATATAGCTCGACTTCTCTTTACAATGAGACAGAATTTATTTCATATGAATATAACAAAATATATTGGCGACAGCAGTTCGAGTGTGACAGCGACAGGAATAGTCAGTTACAGTTTTGACTGACATTAGTAAAAGTTAACTAGAAAGTAGAATATAATTCAAAATAAAATAATGACATTTCATGACTTATTTCATGGGTCATAAGTGGCTGAATAAGGCATGGTGTAAAATAGATAAAATGGAGAAATGAATCAGGCTACCTTAGCCTATAATTTGAATATACTGGTGAGGATGAAATATGTGCCCAAAGATCACATCAAGTTTAGAATGCTTCACCCTATCTCACCGTTTCTTGGAGAAATTCAACAAAATATGCAAGCTTTACATTAAAAGGCTACTTTTCACTGCCCTTAATTCCAGCCTAAACGGTTTTTCTCTGGGAGAAGAAATCTTTTCTAAAAACCTTGAAGAAGAGAAGGGCATTATTGTTTTAATCCTCTTACCACCCGTCATTTTAAGACAGTTTTTTAGGGGCTGAAATGGCGTCTTGTCTCCCCAATCCTAACCTAAATCCCTCTGGGCCGGGAGAGATTCTAAAGGCAGCAGCCTAGCATCTATTAGTGATCTCACCCAAGTCTTTTCCAGTACCGTCTCACCATCAAATGGCGCGACAAAGTCCAAAAGCAAATACAATTAAGTCAAGTGTTATGAAACTGCCTTTAAAGCACAAAACTACATCCAAGTTACCACAGATAGACATATGGTAACACTCAAAGCTACTGTTAATAAACCAACATTACTCACCTGAATTTTCATAGGCCTACAGTTATTCTCTAATAATAAACTTTTTCAAAAATGTAATTTAAAAAAATTACATCACAACAAAATTATCTCTTAAGGAGCTATTCCTTATTTAAATATAAAAGTAGGCCTATAGTTTTAATTGGCAATTCGCTTTTTAAAAGTCAACATAATTGCTTACACCAGGATGTACAAACGCATTCAGAAATAATTCATTTTAATATGGGTGGGAGTTCTTTGCATTCGTTTCATAAAAGAGCCAATTGTAACATTAAATGCAGTGGATCAAGTCACAAGCATGCGGGGCGAATATGGGAAAGCTATGTCATTTGATTGACACCTCCAACAGCCACTTGGAACCGAGTATGGCCTCACAAGCGCTCTTTAAAATCCCTCCCCATACACAAACCAAATAGATGGCAGGTTGTGTACTCTCCAACACAAGCAGACCGCGGGAGGTATTCGCACTTCAGGACAGTGGCATGCTTGCGTGAGGACAGATTTGGCTAACTTCTGTTGAACGGAGATGCAGGAATAAAACCATCAATACGAGTAACTTTCTGGAAAACTGGAAAAGGCGCAGGGCAACAGAAAACAGTGGACTTACCAGTCGCGTTAGAAAAGTACAAGGTAAGAAAAGCAGCCTGGGCGCTTTTGCGCAACTTAGCAAAGTGTGAGGGTTGTTGAGTTTTTTATTGTTTAATGCACGACTGTTTTTTTGGCAAAAAAGAAATATTTGCAATATGAAATATTTAAATTAGTCGCAGTTCATTTTTTCAAGCAATTATTTAAAATATACATACTATAAATTAGTTTTAACATTTGCAGTGGGTTTCTTTTGTGACATTTAAACTCTTATTGAGCGTCTGAGTTAAAACTTAAAAACACAAAGCAAAGGCAAAGTAATGTAGCCAACTAGACTCTTCTTATATTAATCATCCACCTGCAACTCCTTTTATATGTCCTGTAATTTGCAGTAAGGCCTTTTTGTGTGTATATTCCACATAGCTGCGCACTTTTGTAGAAGCAACGCTTAATTTATTTTCCCTTAAAATCTCAACCAATCAAAACTAAAGTTTTGCCGAACACATGGCTGTGCGCAGCAGTCAATATATTCCTAGTCAGCGCGCATCGAACCCTGAGGGCACTGGCCTGGCAGCAGTAACATTTATCCAATTTGGCCGCACTAACAGATTGACACGATAAATCCACACCAATTTACATTAAGATGCTATCATCACTAGCCAGAGGCCAATGGCAATATCCGCAACGAATACATTTCACAAGAGAGTATTCTAGTTAAATATACAGCCTCACCTCTTTGTTCTGTACGCAAGACACTGGGTTCCTCACAGCACTTATCAGCCTGATAAAAGGGTAAAACCTACTATCAGGAAGTGTCAAAAGCACAGAAGAACACACACACACACACACACACACACACACACACACACACACGCACACACAGTGAGTGCCTTACGTCCATGTCAAGGCTGATGATAAATTAATGGCCTCGCAGTTGAAACCTATTTGCACCTACATTAGACGCCGACCCAACTGGGGATCACCATGCATATTTCGCTGAAGAGTTCTCATACATCTCCGCCACTAGATGCCTTCGGGCGCTGAAATTTGGTGCCGCTAGAAAGATTGAAAGAAACGGGTCCGATTCGGCTCAAGCACTTGGGGAGCAAAGCAAATGTTTAGCAAAGCACCTTCTGTCCAGGCGAATTAAACTATTCCCTCATGGTCTTCACACGATCACACCTGCATTCGGTTAAGTAGGGACAGGCACACCCGCTCTGACATTTCGTTTGTAACACTCATGATTATGTTCAGGTAAGGTGCATAGAAGGGTGCAACATATAGGCTATGGGATGTTTTACGGGGATTATTTTGAAAAAAAAAAAATGTTTTTTAAAAAATTATGTTAAATCAAAGTAGTTTTGGTGTCTTCCATTAATCTTTACTGCTTGAATTCCAGACACATAAAAAATCCGTTAAATCAAATACAATAATAAATGGTAGCCTAGGCCTGTACCAATATTGTTACTTTTCTTTTACATTATTTCTGAATGTGTGTGAAATTATTTATTATTGGCACGCTTTACAGTTTTTTATTGAGTTGCTATAATTGTAACATGAGCGTTTTATCTGTAGAACCAAATGCCACATTTCAACAGAATGATCTGGAGAAAACAGCAACTATTAGCCTTGGGTATATCTTAATATATCCTGGCTAAAAATGCAAACCCATGAAATATCTTAATTTGACCAATTACCTATTGAAGAGTCATCCGGCTTTTGGGACAGGGTTGAATTAATTACCCCGTTTTTCTAACTTAAAGAATGGAAGGCGCTCCATGGATAAATTAACATAGAAATGGGAATTATATCATGAAAGAGAGGGATATGTCAAGGATGACAATAATTAGACATACATAGTTTAACCCCTCCTATAGTACTTAAAAGTAAAAGAAAGAATAACAGCCTGTACGAGATGTTATGGATTAGTTTATTAATTCCACAAACACGGAGCGCTGTAGGACAACTTGTAATTCACATGGTTATACCCTAAATACACCAATTTTGCCTTGAGCGGTTCCGGTTGGTTTGCAACTGAAAATTTAAAACGCTTCTGTATCCTAATACATTCTTAATCATATCCCGCAGCAATAAAACCCCTCTTAAAATTATATTCCCATATAGCGACTGTAGTGGCGGTTTATGGGCTATTATGTACTATATTCTGTTGTATGGCTATAATTTTTTTGCCATCAACACAGCAGGGATGAAAACATCACTTTGTAATCCATATGTGTAAATTTGATCATACAGAGATAGAAGATACAAAGTCATTATTATTATTATTATTAATAATAATAATAACCTATAATTGTTGTTTGGATTTGCTGTTGTTATTCCTCTTATATATCCACAATATTAAAACAAATATATTTAATCGTGCCGACAAACTTTGTGAAAGTTTTTAACAGATATTAAGAGATATAAAAAGATTGCACACTGTTAATATCTGTAGAGCGAATTTTAATACCACAAAATGTTGAACTTGGTCGTATAGTTGTGGTCTTGTCCGACTACTGGATCCGACCTTTTACTTCTTCATAGGCTTCAAGGCTGTCCGACTATTTATGTTTTCTGTACAGTTACGCACACCTGTGTTTCATTATAGAAAAAAAAATCCCTTAAAAAATAAACTGAAGTATAAATGGATCAAAGTATTTAAAAGAGGGCTAAGATTAATCTGAAATACTAATCTGTTTGCGGTATCTAGGCTACACTACGATAGTCTATGAAAATAATGCAAAGACAAAACAGACCAAGCGATCAAATGTGACTTAAAACAGTTTCCTGCCTTCACAGCTCATCTTGACCAGCAACCATGCAGCACTACGGCGTGAACGGCTACTCGCTCCACGCCATGAACTCTCTGAGCGCCATGTACAACCTTCACCAGCAGGCCGCGCAGCAGGCGCAGCACGCGCCCGACTACCGGCCCTCCGTGCACGCGCTCACCCTCGCTGAGAGGCTAGCTGGTAAGAATCTGTTGAACATCCTCACAGTGCCGCCTCCAGGAAATAGCGGTACACTTCAAAGGTCAAATGCATTTAGTCGGCCATGTGGATGATGTGTTATTTAGGTCCAAACAGCTTGTTTACTGGTAGAGGCCATAGTGCAAGCAGTCTCCTCAGGAATGTGTATCTATTCGAATTAAAATGGAGAAAAATTGCTTACAAAATCTGAACACACAAAAATTGACAGAACATCCCTTGAATCCACATATAATTCTTCTTACTGCAATTGTGATTTGGGTCTCTTACTTTTCCACTACATCACCATAATAAGTAAATTCATAAAAGTACATTTTTTTTGCATATATCTCCAAGCAGTCTTGGTGCCGTGCGATTACAAATATCCGTCCAATTTATTTCAAGAACATCAAAAATAAAGACCAAAGCCATCTGCATAATCTGCATCTGCATGTATGCCAATTCGCCCTAATTAAACGTGCCATCTTTCTTGTCTTTCAACGGCTGCACATTTCAAGACATCATCCTGGAAGCCCGGTATGGCTCCCAGCACAGAAAGCAGCGCCGCAGCCGCACCGCCTTTACTGCTCAGCAGCTGGAGGCCCTGGAGAAGACCTTCCAGAAGACCCACTACCCTGATGTGGTGATGCGCGAGCGGCTGGCCATGTGCACAAACCTGCCCGAGGCTCGTGTGCAGGTATGACCATTTCACCTCCTGCTGAATAAAAAAGCGTGTGTGTGTGTGTGTCTCTGTGTGTGTGTGAAAGAGAGAGAGGGAGGGAAGGGGAATAAAGTAAAATCTGATCTGTGTGCTTCATGAAAAATATCCAGCTTTTTTTATAGCATACAATTTCCTCAGTTAAAATGGAACGGGGTGGTTGTGGCTCCATTTCTAAAATAATAGATAGAAAAAGATATTGCTCTAACGTTCCATGAAGTTCAAACATCCAGAGCTTACTTAAGAAGTTAACAGGCATTATAGCCCTGATAATGTGTACAGGGATATCAGTGGCGCCTACTAATTAGTCAATCACTAATCTTTAATTGGGTAAGATGCTTAGAAACTCCAAACTGCCCCTTGAAAGTCAGAATCAGGCTCAGCTTTATGGCAAACACAATGGTGCATTCATATATTGCACAGGCTGAAATTTTATATGGTGCCCTCTCTACATGTTCTCATATTTCAACATATAATAAAACAGATTACTTAAATTAGAGGGGGAATGATGCTGTTCATTTCATTTCCATAATCCCATGAAATACCTGTTTTCCAACAGGTGTGGTTCAAGAACCGCCGTGCCAAGTTCCGCAAGAAGCAGCGCAGCCTGCAGAAGGAGCAGCTTCAGAAGCAGAAGGAGGCATCGGGAGAAGGGCAGCCGGAGGACAGCAAGGTGGAGCCACCCTCCGCCACCCGGCTGGCAGTGCAACCACAGCACTCCCCGAGTCCCACAGCCCGCCTCCCCTCTCCTGCCCCTCGTCCGTGTCTGAGGCCGAGCAGTCGGCCCGGCCACAGCCGTCGGAGCTCAGCGTGGAGGTGAACGTCACCTCCCCCGAGCAGTCGGGGAGCGAGTCGGCGCGGAGGACAACACGGACCGGGAGGAGGAGCTCAAGTGCTTCCGGGAGGAGCCCAAGGGGGAGGTGATCCCTCTGCCAGGGAACAGATCCCCCTCATGTAAACACCTCAGCCCCAAGTCAGGTGAGTTGGAAATTTTACACTCGGGGAAACATCTGCCAAAAAGAGTCATTATCATCTGCCGATGCGGGGCAACGTGTTGCGGCTGGTTGAAAAATAACAGGCTTTTTCTCTGTCTCCTCCTTCTACGCTGCAGACTCTCCTCTCGGCTCTCCCGCCATCCCCTCCTCCAGTGGGGTGAGCAGTGGGCTTGCCCAGAGCAACTCGTATGCCTCTTCCCCACTGAGCCTCTTCCGGCTGCAGGAGCAGTTCCGCCAGCACATGGCCGCCACCAACAACCTGGTGCACTACCCGTCCTTCGACATGGGCACCCCGTCCTCTTACCCTACCTGGGCATGAATGTCAACATGGCGGCACCGCTGGGCTCGCTGCCTTGCCAGTCTTACTACCAGTCCCTCACCCAAGCCCAGCAGGTGTGGAACAACCCACTGCTGCAAGCATCCGGGACACTCCCCAGCCTTAACAGCAAGACCACCAGCATCGAGAACCTGCGCCTGAGGGCCAAGCAGCACGCCGCTTCCCTAGGCTTAGACACCCTGCCGAACTGACTCCTAAATGGGGGGGGACCCCCTGTCTCCCTTTAGCCAGAGGCAACAACCTTGTTCGTCATCACCTCATTTCTGGAACCGAACACTTTCCCTGGCTCTGACCCCCAGGGACAGCCGCTTGGGTCCAGGATCTACTGCTAACACAAAAATATCCTCCAAATTGGCTGATCCCCGGTAAGCCTGAAGTACTACCATCTCGATAGACGAAATGCAGAGGGGGCATATGGTTTCCAAACCCAAAGCACTCATCTTCTCCATGTGGATAAACATAGACATACACAACCAGCTTTCTTTTATGTGTGCGTGGCGTGCCATCGCATCTGTCTTGAGTGCACAGTAAAACCATGTCTAATATAACCATGTATTGAGGAGGAATTTTAAAGTGAAGAAAGAGGCATATTTAAATGTGATTTAAAAAAAAACAGTATTCTGTTT
This sequence comes from Tenualosa ilisha, assembly GCA_015244755.2. Taxonomy (NCBI): domain Eukaryota; kingdom Metazoa; phylum Chordata; class Actinopteri; order Clupeiformes; family Clupeidae; genus Tenualosa; species Tenualosa ilisha. The sequence continues at coordinate 3,215,293 of PYXC01002775.1, read as the reverse complement.
GGCTATAAAGGAATGTTCTGCTCAAAATTTTTGAGACTTAAAAAAAAAAAAAAAAAACCAAACAAAAAAAATATGTTGTTCATCCATGGATCCATTGAGTCATGTAAATACCTCTCACCGTTTGTTCACATCACCCTATTTAGTCAGTGGTCCCGTGTTACTTTTTGTACAAAAAAAAAGAAAACAGAAAAGAAGAAACTTTAAAAAGATTTAAGATATTTTTAAAAAATGTCACTTCGTGATTGTGTCCAGAGGCAGTTATGTATAGGGAGTCCAGATCTGACAAAACACAAGACATCAGTGTTGACATTGTGCACGTTGGAGGGAGACCGTAGTCACAGCATCAAAACAAATAAACGAAAAACCATGTTATGTATTTTGTCATTGTAGATCGCAGACATGTATACCTTGATTGTTTAAATAAATGTGAGTAATTTATCTGTTAAATGCAAGGGAATAAACCACAGTAATAACAAATCCCAACGCCCACTGTTAAATTCTTTCAAAAACTAATTGACTTTAATTCTTGGATTTCACGGATTTTCCACACATTTAATTAATGATCTTATGTGCCGGCATTTGAGATCACTCTCCAGATTAAGTCATCATCCACTGTGATGCAACATCCTGCTTACTGATATCAGCCATGGGATTCAAATCTCTTAAGGACCCCATTACTGGTCCTTATTAAACTAAGCTCATCTCGAGGGGGACCTCATAATGATTCCATTCTTTACAAAGGAGGGGGGCATGTTTGAGAGGCCCCGGCCTGGGCACGCACACGCACGCACGCACGCACACGCGCACACCGCACACACACACACACACCACACACACACACACACAGGTTTAACAGCCTGTGAAATGCCGGAGTGAGTGCTCAGGCCCCTGCAGATGGCCTGGCCCAGGGTGAGCTCAGGGACGGCCAGCCAGACAGGACGGCTGGCCACTGGAGGGGGACAGACACTGGGTGCTGTGGTGAAGAGAGGGGCAAACTACTGAGGCACAACAGATCACACAGCTGGAGACTTTAGGTGTGTGAAATCACCGCCGCAGCAGGGGGCGGCCGTGGCCTACAGCACTCAACAAACACACACAGCACACACACACACACTCATTCTCTTTCTCTCTCTCTCTCACACACACACACACACACACACACACAAACACAGGCCCAAAGACACACATGTATGCGTGCATATGCATGAACATGAACACACACACACATATACACACGAAAACATACAGACACACACTCATACACATGAAAACACACAAATACACATATGCATACATACACCACCACTACTAGTGAGACACACACACGCATAAACAAACACACACACACACACACACACACACTCACTCACTCACTCACTCACTCACTCACTCACTCACTCACTCACTCACTCACTCACTCACTCTTTCCCTTTCTCAAAAGTACACATTATAGTATTTTTATAGTATTTTTATTCCAAATTATATTATTGATTTTTATTATTCTTTCATTTTATTCTACAGACTCTGAGAATGGCCACCTGATCTGAAGTCAAATTAGTAATAATTTAATCATACTTTAATTCGCAAGTCAATATATTATACAGCAGTAAATACTTATAAAAACACTTGTGGATGGAGTGTGAAATTCTGTTATATTCCTCGTTCCTAAAATGCCTCACATGATGTGTTACAGACAAAAGTTGATAAATATAATAAAGGTTATCACATTTACAATTAAGTAATTTCTGATGCTGCATTTACTAAAATCTACAGAGCCTCATACCAAAGTCACTGGTGTAATGCAGAACTATGCATAACCCTTTACCCTGATCTCTAAAAAATACCTTTTCTATGCCACACCGTAAGATAAAAAGACAATACTTTATCCCAAAAGAAAATTCAGTGCCACAACTGCACTAGTAGTCCTGTACACAAGCACATAAGTACAAACAAGCAAGTAAATAAGTTAATTTTTTAAAAAGCAGGGAGGAACAGCAGAGTCTGATAGAAAGGACCTTCTATGTCTCTCAGTGGAACACTTGAGGGAAATCAGTATGCCCCTAAAGCTACTCTTCATTTTGATAGGTCCAGCTTCATGCTACCCTGACTGACATGTCAATTGGCACATTTCTCAGCAACTCTAATTCAAATCTTCTCAGGTAGAAGTTCTACTCTAATTAAAACCTCACCATGCAATCACTACATACAACACTGCATACTGCATGCTACCATAACTCACTTTGCAAATAAATACACAAAATTAGTGCACACTGTGGCAGACACCTTAAAACATACCTCAGACAGAAGAAAAAAAAAATATATATATAAGAAAAGAACTGAGCAGTAAGATCACTCTAAAAGTAGGGATATATTTCACATCCATCTCTCTCTCTCTCTCTCTCTCTCTCACTCACACAGACACACACACACACACACACACACACACACACACACAACCTTGCCACTTGTTCCTGTACGGTACGTATGGTGACTAATCCTGAGTGAGATGACTCAAGCCTCAGTGGCAGTCTCTACAGAGGGCCCGCCAGTGTTCCTCCCGCAACTCTCTCTCTCTCTCTCTCTCGCTCACCCCCTCCCCTGTCACTTAGAGTTTGGCTGCACCGAAACAGAACGCTTTGCCATAAGAAGATTACCCAGGGTGGGGATACTGCTGGATTAAGTAAAATAGAATAGAGTGAGATAAAACTAAAGCCGGGGGAAGGTCCTCACTGTCGCCAAAGTTCGGACACCTGTTTCTCCTGGACACTTGCACCGCACCAAAGCCATTCTGACACCGTTTATTTGGTCAGTGGTTTGTTTTGTCTCTGTCTCCTGACAGAAGTATTAGTTCAGTTAAGTATCCCTTGAGCAGTTGCACACAACCAGCTGAGAAATACTGGGAAGAGAAGAAAAACTACTACATCTGTTAATGAATGATATTCAGCATGGTGCATTTTAAGTGAGAAAGAGAGAGAGAGAGAGAGACGGATAGGGAGAGAGAGAGGGAGTGTGTGTGTGTGTGTGTGTGTGTGTGTGTGTTTGTGTGAGAGAGAGAGAGAGAGAGTGTGTTTCTGTGTGTGCACGAGAGACAGAGAGAGAGCAAGAGAGTGTATGTGTGTGTGAGAGACTGAGAGACAGAGAGAGACGGAGGGAAAGAGAGGAAGCGAGCGTGTGAGGGAGAGAAAGAGAAAGAGACAGAGAGAAACAGAGAGAGAGGGTGTGTGAGTGTGAGGGAGAGAAAGAGAGAGTGAGTTAGAGTGTATTTGTCTATGGCACTAAGCAGCTGAAGGTTTCCAGGCGCCCTTTGATGTGTATCTGGGCAATGCGCTATTAAAGGGATTTTCCAAGTTGACAGCTTGGAGAATATGTGGAGGAATTGCGATGCCAGTGGGCTAAAAGAATGCTAGGGATAGGATTAGGATCATATTCTGGCAGCGCCTGTCACTTCATCAATGGGCTAAGGTTCCCTCTGTGACAGCTCTCCTTTTCTGCGCCGCTAAAACCTTTAGTGGGACCATAAAGAAGGGGTGAGAGAAGAGTGGGGGGGTTGGGGGGTGTGGGGGGTTGGGGGGAGGTTAAAAAAAACAACAAAAAAAAACAATGATTGAATAGTGTGCTATGATTTTTGTTCTAGGCTTGCTGAGAAAGCACTATGGAGGGAGGTCTGGAGAAATTAAAGGGGCAGTACAGAGGTTTTTCACCCTGAGCCAGGTCAGAGGAGGAGGGTGGGGCTGACACTCTGCTAGCAACACCCCCCCCCGGCCCCCCCAACCCCCTGCACCGACAACACCCCTGCACCTCCCACTAAAGGTGAACCCAAATCTCTTTTGTGGCCCACTGAACGCAAACCTCCAGTGCAGGTCCAGTTCACACACTGGCATCTGACTGCGCGTGTGTGGAGGAGAGACTGTGACTTATACAGTTTGTGCACCTACGGAGCGGATAGGCACTGTGACATGTGCCATTCCCTGACTGAAAGGCGGCGAGTGTATAATCCGCTCAGGCAAAATATATATATATATATATATAAATAAAAAAAAAGGGTGGGCCTATCTAAGCACCTTTACAGTGAGTTGGAGTGTTTGAAGACTTTTTCTACCCTTGTGTATGTGTGTGCTGTTGATAGATCTCGCTATGGGAGCTTATACGGGTACATTACTGAACCCTCTGTAGGTGTGTGTATGTGTGTGTATGTGTGTGTGTTCTCCACCTTCTCACAAGGCTTAAGCGTTTTATTTAAGTCTGCCAGGACATGCTTATGTATCTGCTGAGCAAATCTAAAGTTAAGAGAGAAATGGGACGGGGGTGGGTTGGGGGGGGGGGCTTCGTCTCAGGGGGCCCTCAAGTCTCCGAAGGGACCTGGAGAGGCTGATCCCGCACTTCATATGCATGTCAATGAATCTAAAGCCCTGATTTTCACAGAGCATGCAGCGGATTAGCATGCTGACCTCGCCATGTTGCACAGTCTGACATCTGAGATATGCCAATGGGTAACCAGGAGAGGGGTCAAGGTCGCCACTGCTGCAGCCAAAATGTCCCAGCCTTTCGACTCCTCCAACCAAGGCAGCTGGGTAATTGTAATTCGCTGGGAATTGACTGACGTTGCTAATGATGAAAAGGGGTACCACTACCACTGCCACAATTGTAGCTCGACCAGGAAGAAGCACAAATGTAAGCCACTTAATCCAAAATACCAGATTACTCTCTGCTTCAGCACAGGCAGACACATAATTGTCAAACTTCTGCCATTTTATATGCGACTTTGCAACTACCATTTGCACTCATGAAGGCTTCAGATAGAGAGAAAGGAGGGAGAGAGGGAAAGAGAGAGAAAGAGAGAGAGGTGGGTGTCCCTCGCAACAAAGCTGTGAACAAATAACAGAGACTTTCTTCAGACTTCTCTGAACTCTAAGCCTCCAAGATCCCTGAGAGAAGAACGAGGTAACAAAAGAGCCAGTTCGGCAACCAGAAAAGAGCTTTGCTCAGGACAGAGAGGAGCACCATCCATATTTTGTCATCACACAGAAATCCAAAAATGCCTCTGCAAAAAGCCTTGCATTTCAGAGGGTCTTATGATATAAAGGAGACCACAGGAAATGACTGCAGAACAGCATTGAAATGAGCCGATTAGGATTTACTGGTCATATACATGAAGCATGTGTGCTACAAGCATGTGAAGAATGACTGAGAAGATAGGTTAAAATCCCCAAGGGGTTTCTAGTAGAACAAACTAACAAGCCTCCTTCACCCATTTGGATAATCAGTCTACCTTGCAAAAACTTTCATTACTACTAGGAGTTGCCACCTCGAGCAGATTGTGTCATGCCACCATTATTTGTCTTGTACCTAATGAACTATTCGCTCTTGGGAGGATAGGAGAGGTGGCAAGCGGAAGGTCGAGTGCTGTGTTAACACAGCGGACTACTGGGAAGAGCTAGAATGGAAACACACTACACAGGTGTGATTAAATTGATACGTGACCTCTCTCTTCTCACCACCTTTGCCCTTATGGCTGTACCTCTGAAAATACCTACTGCAACTAAGTAAGAATGATGATTTTGTCATCGTGATATAAAAAAAAATTCTCAGCCGAGGCAAATTTGATGCAAGGTTGAATTTGGGCTGAGGCTTTTCCTTTGTGTGGCATTGATTTTATCTTATTGTATATCCATGAAATAAGCACATCTCTTTCTTTAAATCATCTTCCTACACAATCAGCAAAAGTGTTCGGCTGTGGCCAGTGCCGAGAGCGACTAAGGAGACCTATAGTTAGGTTTGACACGAGGGCCGTTTGCTCTCTTGCTCACTCGCTTCTCATTCTCGCTGAAGCATCATCCTTCCTGGCTCCATCGCTCACCTGCGCAAAACAATACTTTTGACGGTGGCCGCAGGAGTTTCCCATTGGTAGGCCACAAGCTATATAATTCCAGGAGTTACAGACTGGCATGCAAATGTTTAAATCCCCAACAAGACCCCCCCGCCCCCCCCACACACACACCCATCTCTTTCCCCTCTCTCTCTTTCTCCAGTGAAGTGGATGAGACGGGCTGTATCTGCAGGCTTCACTGCGGCTCTTCAGCTTTTGTGCGGCAGAAACACTCTCCTTTCTCCCCCCCCGACTCGGGCGATAATCCTGACACGCACTGTCTGCATTTTTTACTGTACGTCTTTAAGCGCATTTGCACAGCATTTATCTCTCCAATGTAAACCAATTTGGTTATAAGGGCCGCGGGGCAAGTGATCCAGCATGGGGAAGAAAGGAAACCTCAGACCTAGCAGATGCACAGTGGGAGCACCGGTGACGCTGTGACGAGAGGGGGGTGGGGGAGACTAGGGGGCCACAAAGAGAGGGAAGAAGCGGAAAAGTCTCGCAGGGGTGTGGGGGGCTTGTCCGGAGGGTGCGCCTTTCATTTGGAAGGATAAGAGACTCGAAAGCCTCGGAAAAACCTGGATGAGGGAATTGTTGAGTCACAAGAATCTCCAAAATCATCATTTTATCGCCTAATCCCGCCATACAGACAGACTTTGGTGCGTGCGCACATACTCACCCAGACGAACACACACACACACACACACACACTGCTGCAAAGTCTCTTATGTAGAGGACGTAACACAGTTTGCATCAGTATCCTGGGTCCCTGTATCAGCGGTCTGTTAATCTCTGGCTTGAACAGGCGCCATGTCTCCATTCTATGGATTGAAGAACAGACCCCCATCTCTTACCTTCTCCTCTCCTCCCATTACAAACTCTCAATCTCACTCTTTCTCTCTCCCTCTTTCTCCTCCATCGAGGTGTAATGGCAGGTGAAATGGAGCAGATTTCCCAAAGCTGCCAGTGTTTTCTCTCACTGATGTCCTCGTGAAAGTGGCTTCTCGGATGCAACGGGGAGGAAATGTCACTTTTATCATCAGGGGGAGGCAGGAGCCTTGCTGTGACAAACGTTATTACCTTCAACCATTAGGACCTTGTGGCTCTGTGGCCCCTAAAATGAGACATTAAGAGAGAATGATCCTAGTTTAGTTGAGGGGATATCTTCCTTTATGTGGTTGCTCGCAGGTCGGCTGTGAGTGTCTTGGCAATGGCTTTTAAAGTGCCTTATCTTATGTCCTGAGGTGGCAGAAAATGGAAGGTCCTGGTCTTTTATTAATGAGACGTTACATTGACAGAGTTGCCCGCATGATGTCTATTTCGTGGATCCAGCAGGTACATCTGCTGACTGTCAACTCTGTTTGACTTCCTGCAACTTTTACCAAAAATACAGGCAAGCAAACTGCTCCAACCAGATGGGCAGAGGAATTTAAAATGGGGCCACGGATTTGCAATTCTAATTGTGATGCAAGCTTAAAAGGTAAACAGACTCTTTAAGAGCCTAGAACACGTGCAAAGGTTTATAATGACCACACAATAAGGTCCTTAGAACTTAGAACCTTAGAACTTTGTTTCAGAGTTAACCGTCCTTCACGTCAGGTTCTCCAATACAACGTGTTTGATGCTATAAATCAGGTGTTAATGTAGAACTGTAGAACTGAAATGTAGAACAAGTTCTTGAATGAAATGTAGTTAGATGTTTCTCAACAGCCTCATGCCGATATAAACCTTTTAGACTGTCTTTTAAAGTCGTTAAAAGTCCATAATTCTGCTTAATTTACCATCTTATCAGGATAAATGGATCTCAATTAGTGAACAGCTCACAGGGGAATCAACAAATGTGTGTGTGTGTGTGTGTGTGTGTGTGCGTGCACGCGTGTATATGACATGCATATGTGTGCATGTGTGTGTCATACACAGTGACGATTATTTGCAAACGCCATGATATTTTCTCACCAGTGGTCCTGCAATTAGCTCTATCTCCCACCCCTGCCACCAAAACATTCTCTATTTCCTAGGTGCTTAAACTATTTCTAATACTGATATAGCAATAATAACAACAGTAATTTTGATAATAAACTCAAGTCTATTCCGCAGAGCTGAAACGGGTATACACAATAGGCTATCTTAAGCTAATATCACACCGCATAGGGGACAGGAAAAGAGAGAGTGCCAAAACAATGATAGCAGGAAAACACACTTTGCCCTTAATGGTCTTTCATCCCATGGGAGTTGAGGAAAAAATGTAAATTTATGTAAAACCCAACTGAAACACATATTTACAATATGCCAGGGTAATCACTAGATGCCGGCATGGCAAACTGGGCTCGCCGCTGTAAGCTATGTGTCATTAAGTCCAACTATGGCATCTCTAAACAGTTGCACCGCCACGCCACCCCTGTCAGCGGTACAGTAATCACTCACAAGCGCGCTGCAAATGATCTCCACTCATCTGTAGCACAGAAATGAAAAAGCGGGGAGCGCAGGCGGGGGGAAAAATATCTTATTCTCGTTCGTCTGCCCGCCATAACACACACACACACACACGCATGCACGCGCGCTCGCTTGCTCCGCCCGTCGCTGCCGAGTCAGAGCAAACGATGTACGGCGCCTTTCGTATTTCCCAACTGGAGCTCGAGAGGTGGAGCCGTGGCTGCTCTTATCATAACGACACTGAGAAACACAATTGCTCCTGTTAATATTAGTATACCTATTCACGCTCCATTGACTGTGTCAGGCAGACAAGTGGCCTAGCACACAAGAGGCGCTAAAGAGGAGGGGAAAGTGAAGAAAATAAGACATCATCTCTTATGAAAGCGCCAGTGATAAGCGAATAGCTTCGCAATGAACAGGAGGAGGGAGGAAACTATTTAGGAAACATAAATTTATGTCGAATTAAGTTGTATGACAACCCCACAACACCATTTTGTATATACAAAATATGAATATATCACACTATGAATACAATGACCATAAAATGTGTGGTTGCAATTATGACACTTGTTTTGCTTGACCACTTTTTGCATTTAATAGTTCAGTGTTAATGAAACTGAATTAGTTAAATTACAATGGTAGACTTATTGTAGTGCTCTTCTTTTTTTTTAATCCCTATAGAGTGCTGGATTTGACCTATCAACCCAATGATGGCTTACTGATTTCATTCAAAAATTTAAAACATCACATTTTCTTGTGCTGCTTGATCTATCTGTTCATTACTTAAAGCAGATTTTCGAATCTGAATGTTAAGTCACATCATATTGTCTGAAAACATTTACAAACCAGCCCTAAAACACCTGCAACAGAATTTGAAATAAAACAGTGCTATTCAATGTGTCTTGTGACCGGTACCAACGTCAAGAGTAAATATAACTAGAATCTTAAATGTGTATAAGAGTGCTAGAGAAATGAAAACAGATTTTTAATATATAAGGAATTTCTGAACAAATATAAAATTATATTTGTTATTCTATGTTTGTATATCCTATGTTAGGCATTTAGGTCATATAAGTCGCTCCTTGTGTTAACCAATCATTACTCCTGTCTCTTATATTAGTCTGGGTTTACTGTGATACAGTGAATTAGTGACCACACTGAATCAGGAATGTGTGAAGGTTCTGTGTAGAACAAGAGTTGCAATAGTGTGACCTCACTTCCTTCTTTCTTTAACTAGCTGTTCCACCTCTCTCATGAAGCGAAGACAGAGTTCCTCTTGCCAGGGAAGAGCCACACACTCTACTCCCACTGGAAGTCCTATGGCACCGCTCACAGCCTGCCCACACACACACACACACACACACACACACACACACATCATTATAGAAGCCATCATGTCTTTTCATCCTGTCAAAAAATTCAGATTTCCAATACCAGAGAAATCTGAACTAAATGGGGACCCATGTTGAGGGACAAAGCACTGGACAAAAAGCACTAGGAATATGTTGCCACCTGGTGGTTATAATTGGAAGTGTCTGTTTTCCTTGCCTATCATACTCTGCTATTATCACAATGCACTCCAGTTATCTGCAATAAACTAACAGTTCAAAGCATGCAATATTTAAATCAAATAAAGTTTAACTATAAGTAGACTTAACTACTGCACCAATGTGATATTAAAGTACTCAACAGTCTTGAGAATTCTACAGCCAGCAAGGAAAACAAGAGTTTGTCACTGAGCTCTGAAACATATTCTACATGCCATAAATCTTCATGCATCATGCAAGTATTAAGATGAAGCTATATACATTTGTTTGGCAAGGATTGAGAGACACTCACCTGTTTCGTGCCCATCACAAGATGGCACACATCATTAGCTGGGTTTCCATCCAATGTGTTAATGCACACTTAAGTTATGTGAATAACAAAGCCTCGGTTGGAAACACCTGAAAATTTGCATCAGTTCCCAATTTGCTTGAGGGGGGTGGAGGGTTGGATTGACTCTTGATGCGAATAAGGCATAATGCGATTATAGTAGATGGTCAAGTCACTTGGTTAGCCCAATTTAATTTTTTTTTTCACATTACACAGTTGATGGAAACGCAGGCAAACGTGTATGTTCTTGAGCTGAATTTTTATTAATGCGAATATGAAATGCAAATAAGTTGGATGGAAACACAGCAATTGTTGGATTCATTATAGACTTCTCTGTAAACATTTGAGCGCATTTACACCCCATTCCACACCACCACGTTTGCTAAAACCAACCTTGACAAAGAGCTTGTCCCATGGGTCCCCAAAGTTGCCCTTGTAGTTCTCCAGTTGGGCCTCGTCTTCCGCAGTTACCGTGGAGACTGGCACCACTCCTGCAGGGAAATTCAGGAGGTTGTACAGCATTGTGTAGGAGACAGCACCTGAGACAGACAACACATACACAACAGGAGAATCATTTCAGTTATACACAGGAAAAGAAGTTAAGCAATAGTCTGGAGTCAATGTTGTTTGAGGTTGTTGAGTGCTGTGGGCAGGAATAAGAACAAGAAAATTTGGTACAACGTAAACTGAATAGCAAAACGACAGTCAACACTAACTGATGAGGGTAAGGAAATTTTCCTTTGCCCTTTTCTGTTAGCCGATCCCTTTAAATGCTCTGAGCTTCCACAGTGGTCTATGATTAAAAGGAGTGAAGGACATCAGACATAAGAGATTGTGAAACAGAATCACAAGTCTAAAGAGAGTAATGGAAATGCCTTTCTCGCTTGCTAAGACATTAGCAAGACATGCGTCCATAACATAAACATAGGGACCTGGGGCCTGTACTACTAAGCAAGGTTACTGGTTAACTTGGGTAGCTTTGGGAGTAACCGCTGATCTCTATAAGAACCCTCCAATGAGCTTCAGTTGTTTCTGAAGTGACATGTTGTTTTTAGATCAGCGGTTACTCCAGAAGTTACATAGTTTAGCAAGTAACCTGGCTTCGTGGTATACCCCCCCTGGGCTCGATTCTCCCACAATCCCTTCCCATCTCTTTTTCACAGCTATTTTGTCTCTCAACTGTTCTATCTGATTGAAAGCAATAAAGCCCAAAATATTTTTCAAAAAATTATAATGAGTCATCATCATCATCAATTGGTGCCATCAATAGGTACTGTGATGGAAACATGCAACACTGAGGCCATGCCGATGCTGGGCAAATGATTAAAGCTTGGAATGAAAGCATGAAGGGTAAATATGCTTTTCTTTGACAAACAGGTGGGGTATTTAAATACAGCGATACAGCTTTTAATCTCTGAAGCAAGATAAGAAAATGAATGAGATCACACAGCTGTTACACGGTAGCCTGATAGTCTTGGAACTCTTGATAGTCATATGGTTACTTTTCAGTGGGTGACAACTTTTGGTTCTGCCTTCAATTTCTGTCCGTTAACAGCAAATAAAAAACTATTTAATTTAAACTGAAGCCTTTGAAGAGTTCCTTGGCTAGTACTGTAGCAAAATGCAATACTGATCAGATGTACTAGGCGGCGCTAGCCTAGCAGGTAAGATTTAGGTAAGGAAAAAAAAAACATGAACATGAAGGGAGAGAACTGATCGTACAGGTGAGTTTTCCACAGTAATTGAAATTGAAAGCTGGCCCAACAACAGGACAGAGCAGCACATCCATCTCCAGTCTTCGCCATTCAGACATGAACTCCTGCATGTAATGCTGAAAGCACAGGACACACAGATTCAGTTCCATGACAAAACCAAAACCAGTACAACTGCCTTAAAAAATAATAATAATAATAATAATAATAATAATAATAATAACTGTACAGTTGTTTTAGTATTGTTACTATTGCTATTGTTATAGTAGACATAATACATTTGTTTTACCTCAACATTGGTATGTTGCCTCCACAGTTCTGCTACAGACCTTTAGATATCACAGAAGTGGAAGTTTAAATACTCTGACAATGAACAATCTGACACCAATAAAAATATAATAACAACAATAATAATAATGAGGCCAAGAGAAGCCATCTCACCTGACTCCACACATACATCTCAGGCTCTCAGCAATGCGGGGGAACTACAAAGAATACACACTTGAAAATTCTACAAAGTCACAAACCCCATGACCACTTTGCAAGCAAAAACACTACACAAAGGCAAATGATTTCTAGTGTAAAAGCTAGAGTAAAATGGTTTTATATTTTTCCGCAGATCAAGGGGACCAGTCAGTTATAAACCTTGCATATGCACCAGATCTGACTTACAATTGGCCTGAGAATCACTGCCAGGGTTTTTTTCAGCCAGCGTGGCAGACGGTATGAAATGACCTGGGGTGCTAAACATGGGTCAACCTGTCCATCATCCCTGCAATGACAATAAGCATGTGACCCAATAAATTGGGTAAAATAGCCCCCCAACTATCGGAAAAGATATATCAAAACAGAGTGAATTCTGTCGTAATCAACAGTCATGTTACTCACACACAACTGAGTAGTGTCTCAGCTCCATCAGCAAGAATGCCTTTCACAACTAGCTCATGCATTGCATACAAAATTTGGGGAGGAGTGAACGGCACCAACTACAAGGGAAAAGAGTGTCATGTAAGGTTTTTAAACTCATACGGTTGTTCATTCACATAATAGTTCAAGGAGACACCTTATGCAGTCTGTTGCCCACATATAAGCACTTTGTAACTTCAATGCAAAAAGTTTGTTTACATCTGCGATGAGAATCTTTGATAGCTACTGAGTTTCTGACTCATTAACAAAACACAGACATTACATGAGGCTGTGGTCAACAGCCTCACTGGATGTGAATAAGAGCAAATACAATTTATCAAAATACTTTTTGTGGATCCGTTACATTTCAAACTGCACTCTAAATCAAGAGCACCTACATATCATCTCTGTAAGATGACACACTCAAACAAAAGTTGTGGTGAAAGGTCTTCTGACTGAACAACCAACTTTCTTGACAAATCACCCATACTTTTTAATATATTGAGATATTAAGATATTAAGTATCCCACTTTTGCATTTGTGCATATAAACACCTTTACCCGAATTCAGTATCCTGAATAAGCCCTTATACCGGTTTCTGAGAAATCAGGATATGCTAGGTGGAGTACTCCAGAAGAAACCGGGATATTGTACCATGTAATCACCTTATCTTAATTTCTGACAGTTGCTGACAGAGAAAGATTAAAGTGTGATGTGCGAGATGGAACGCTGATAAGCACCAAGACAATCAAACAGGGCTCTTTAAAATTCTCTGTGAGAACCAAAATATAAGTATTTATCATGTAAACAGGGATTTTAATAACCCAATTCTCTGCAATCATGTAAACACTTTATCCCAAACATGATCAAAACTGGGCTAAGCCTCATATTCAGGATACTGAAGTACATGTAAACGTAGTCAGTGTCTTTGCTGGACTTATTACTGGGCTCAAACTGAAAAAAATATCACAATTAGGTGTCCTTGACATTGCTTTAAGTAACCACAATATCACTTTCTGCAAACACAAGATATCTAATTTGCAAATGTAGACTACATTAGATATAGGTCCACAAAGCATTATACAGCTGAAGGGCTTATTCAAAGGCTTTCCGAGAAGGATTAAGGTCTGATGTCCTAGGAAATAATGATGTTGATGGGGCCAGGGCTTTGTTCAAGTAGCACTTTATAGCTGTACATGATTTTGTTGCACAAAAAAAGGAACTCTGAGGTGCCTAGTGATTATGACAAATATATCCATTTTAGAAATCAGGCTAGATACAAAGTACAGCAAACAATGTTGGTATTCTATGCGGATGCTATTTGTTGCAAACTTGCATCAGTTTAAAACGTTACAGAAAGTACTTAATAGCCCCCTTCACACTGTCAGGTCAGGCCAGGCTAGGTCAAGGCTAACTGCTCCACACAGTCTCGAGCTGGGCTGAACTGAAGCCACCTCAGGGCAACTAAGCCCAGATTTTTGACCCAACTAAAACCTTGGGCCAGTTGGGACTAAGTGGGGCTAGAGGCAGCGTCAAGTTAGAAGGCAGGACTTGAGTCAGTGTTCAGCACCAAGATAAAGTAGACAAGTAACCTGAAGTAAGTAATTCAGGCGATATTTAAAGTGTGAAACAGGTTTATTTGATTGCATTATTTGACAACCTTTGCTACCAATTGTGTGATAAGATTGTCAATGAACAGCTTAATAGCGCAATCATTTTGAAAATGACTCAGTTTGCAAACATGAAAAATATTTAGTTTTTTAATAAAAACACAGATGTGTAGCATGGTACCTATAATGTCTCATCAAATAAGGGTTGCACAAGGATAAAAAACAAAAAAAGTCGTGGAATGAGGGTAACATTACTCAAGACTAGACTTTGAGCCCGACAGTTTTTACAAATTAACTACGACTATTCTCTCATGGAGTACAACTGGACATGTCCCAACAGTTCAGGTGACAGTGCTTCAGGCAGCTTTGTGGGCTGGGATGCGGACAAGGCAGAGGGGCTATCGGTCTGACAAGTCTGACACTAAGCTGGTTTGGGCTTAGTGGGGCTGGTAGCACGGGCTACTAGCCTTGCCTGGCCTGGCCTGACAGTGTGAAAGTGGCTAATGACATGGCAAAGTAGCAAATCAAAGCCTGGCAATATTGGACTAGTCACTGAGGATACAATGTGCTTTGACAAACAACAGGTTGCTCAATTTAATCTTATTTTTTTCAACTGTTGCTGCCCAGCTGGTGCATGAGTTGCCTATTGCATCTGGCAGATAGGTCACACATTTGTAATTTGTTATTCCTGTTACTTCCTGTAATGTGTTGTTCATGATACTTTTAAGTTGACCCCTGTCTCAGAGGCAAGGTTGAGGTTATGTCTGTTTACTTTGTTAATGAATAAAGCCACTGGACCTTTTTCCATCCAGATTTCTAAAGGACAGTGCTGGTATAATCTCTAGTGTACTCACCCCTACAATAAATTTATCTGGCTTAGAGAAAAATGCCAAACTGAAACCTGTCACATCCATTTATTTCAGGGCTCGGCAACCTGTTTGATATGTTGTAGCAAAAAGAAATGATCTTGTTCATTTGCGTGCCAACCAACAGGCCAATTGTTTTTAACTATGCATAACTATAGGGCCACATTCCAACATGAAAATATGTTGAATCATTCTGGCTATGCAAAGCAGCACTTTAGGAACACGTTGATCTCATTTAAAATAAATGAATAAAAAGAATCATTCCAAATTAATAATTCTAAATTTCATATATGAAAATGAAACACACTGACATAAGTGCAATCACTCATTCCGGGTGTGCAAAAATCTGTAGCCTAACTACCTAACAACATTCTCACTGCGCTTTAATTATGCTTCTCTCATCTAACAGTTAGGAATTTGGTACCCTGCCATTTAGCAGGCCTACCTTTCTCTGTCCTTAAAAAATACTGCAAGTAGAAAACTTACTGAAAGAAAACATCCTATTTTAACAAGCGATGGTAGTTTTGTTCAGGTAGCAAAATGTCAATCATCAATCATCAGTTAGATAAACATTTTGGGAGTTCTCTTTGTTACAAATTTCTTGTCAGTGATTCCCTGGACACTGAAACACCAACGTGCTTAAAACTTGGTGGGCATGTAGCCCAGCAGGTTGTTATGGTATGGTATTTCTGTGCACAACAGTACCCACAACTATAATACGAATACAGTAAGTACACAAAGCACCGATTGCACACTGATAGTAAGAAAGGAAAACACTTACCCTGTAAGTGTTTGGTTTAGCCTGTGCGCAGTTCAAATCAGTTTTCAGTAGCTTATAACTGTAATTCATGTAGCCTAGTATCATGCATACACACAGGTATCTAAATGTGCAAATTGTGCATGTTTCCATGTCTTTCAGTATAAGCCTATAAGAGAGAGGGCGTGAAAATGTGCAATATTAGGTTTTTTTTCTGTTTGTTTTTTTTTTTTACAGATTTTGATTTCATAGCTCATCCTTCTCAGCCTTTTTTCACTATTTCATTTCACTGTCCTTGCCCCTCTCCTCCTTACTTCTTCACCTCTTCTGCGCCTCTAATTCTTACACCTCCTTCAATTTCTGTCCAATATTGTCCTATAGTAATTGTAACCAAATATTTGTCTTTTTTGCAGTACTAAAGGTATGCATGCTGAGTGAAGTGACAAAGACTCAAGAAGTGCTTTGACATATGTCAATGTAGGAAGGCAATTGTCAGAATAGTGTGAGAGAGTCTAGCCAGTGTGTTGGGTTTATAGTTTAGCAAATATTGTGTTCCAAAAGTTCAAACTGAATGTAAAGTGTTGGGCTTTCACAAAGTTTGTGAACAGATTGGCTACAAGTGTTAATAGTTTCAGAAATCGTGCCAAAAGAATCACTGTTAGTGTTTCAGCATTCAGAAAAAGCTGTAAAGAAACAATTAAGGAATTCAGGAATTCGGGAATAAAGGAATTCAGACTGTGAACACGCGTGAACTGTATGTATGTGTGCTGACATGTTTGTATAATTCACAGGGGCGAACCTGTAAGACTTCAAAAAATTACCCATGCCTTGAGTGGCTTATTGCATTTCTAAAATGGTTACCACATTACTCTGGCATGGTTGTATTCATACAAGGACACAACAATGAGAAATGTAGCGATGTATTCATAAATAACAATTTCTCTGCAAAGAAATATATTTCCTCTACCTGAATGGTTAACAAGTAACACAGCCACCAGAACTTTTGTATGATTCTGCAATATAGAGCAAAATGTGGTTTGAGCCATGCATGTGATTCAAAGAGTGGAACTATCTGTTTTTATGGAACAGAGTAACAGATCCATAATTAATTAAAAGAGATTGTGTCTTTTAGCAAAGTAGTGTTGTTTTTATGTATTTATTTTTTTCTTTTATGTGATTGTCAAATCTTTTGTGTGTTTTTCTGTCTGTGCCAAGATTTGTGTTTCATGTCTGTCCTAACACCAATGACTATGTTGGAAATAAGTGTTCACTTCACTTTAACATGTTACCATTTCGACTGTTTTGACTGCTAATCCAAAATAAAATCAATTCATTACATACAGAACATAAAAAACCATAAAAAACTCAAAAACAGATAGGTAGTCCAGAATCTTCAATCGTAAGAGGACATCATAGGGAGAGAGAGAGAGAGAGAGTGTGAAAGAAATGAAAAAAGATAGAGAGAGAGAGAGTGTTAGACCATTGTGAAATGTACCGTGTGGCCAGCTCTCTCAAGCAGATCTTTGGTCTCACTGAAGCCCCTTCTCATACTGGGTGAGGGCATGAAGTATCCATCATTCTCATAGTAGCCAATTCGGAGTCGTTTGGTGCTTAAATACACCTGGAAAACATCAAGATAATGACTTCAGTTTGATAGACTAGCAGAGAGAATATCTGTTCCATGTAAAGGTGTAGGTTTGGTCTCAACATTGGTGTGGACGTAACAAACCCAACCTAAACAAATAGTCAAATAACTCAAATAATGAAACGAAACGAAACGAAACTTAACGTAACGAAAAAGTTACAGTGTTACTTCAAAATTATCACTAAATAATTTATCTGACTGCAGCATTAATTCAGCCCTGACCAATTTGTCCTGTACCATCGTGTGAGTGTTCTGGCCTGGGTTATCATACCACTGTCTATCCAGGGTAAAAAAAACAAACAAACAAAAAAAACACATTCAGTGCTGAACCCTGGTCATTGGATCCAGGTAATACCACTACCCCCATGACTTTCCAAAAATTCAAATAGTTACTCACTAAAGGCAAACTACGGTTAAATTAGCCTCTTTACTCAAAACACAAAAAATAATTTGTTATGTCCACGTTTTGCCATGCCCTGCAGATGACAGATCATGGTTGGTTTGCTGTTAACATCAGCTGTCATTTTCTACAATGCTCATGGTGCTAATTAACATGTTTTTTGTCCTTTGACAAATTGTAACTATTGCAATAGCCAACTTACGGCAGAGTGGGTGGGTAAAACTGTAAAATCTAGTTGAAGTTCTGATGCATTGGACAAAGATAGCTCAACTGATAGCAAGAGAAGGCAAAACAGATTGCACTGGTGTAATGTGTTTAAATGAGTATGGGTAGAAATGCGCTTTAACCCTTTGTTCACAAAGACTTTTTTTTAGTTATTGGTGGGGACAATCCATACATGCTCAAATGATTCCTCAATGGACAAGAGTTTTTCACACATGCACAAAATATTTCTACAGGTACACCAGTTCTTTGCCCAAGCACATATTATTTTATATGACTGCAAAACTTTATTACACATAAACACATAGGCTATTATACAAGCATAAAATATGAATAAGTCTTTTTTGATTCCTTGATTTTGACACTAAATTGGGACCATTAAGGGGACATCTTTTGTCTCTGTTTAGAGCTGTACCTCATCATTAAAGGGCATAGGTGGCACAGTGGGGTCCAAGGCAAACATGTCCTCACACAGCAAAGCCTTCATGCATAGGGCAAGGCTGTCAACATCCCTGGCCATGGGTCCAATGGCAGACAGCACTGAAGCAGACACAGATCCACAGTTATTTTGCTACACAAATAGCCTGGTCATAACTACCACGGCCATACTGCAAGTTTGTATTGTTTTGTGTGTAGCATGCATTTAATATGTATGCACTGCATTGTACATGTATGTAAATGTTTTGTAAGCCACTCAGGCAATCACCTTAACCTTAGTAGATAACTGTGTACAAACCGACCTGATTTCTGCCCACGAGTACAGGAACTGAGGCCATATAGACTGTAAAACAGATAATAGACTTGAATCACATGACGATCACACAGAACAAAAAAAGCCCTGTGCTGCTGCCCAGTGAAAATGTGATGACTACACAAGCTTCCAGAAACTCATGCACACAATTACCCAGACCCAATAATGCACCTACTAACACTTGCACTCATCTAACCCTAAACTCTGAACTTGCCTGACTAAAGTCTTTACTGACTTGAATTAGCCACTGACTGAAGACCTAGCTGGCCTGAATTAGTCAAACATGAGCTTCCTTCATGCCAGTTAAATGAGAAAGTTTGGGGCTGGGTGGGGGATTAGGCAATTGATTTGACCACTGAATTACAAATCTAGGGAAAATAACAAAATTGAATGAGGAAGCACTCTAGATTCACCTGTTTCATGCACAGAACTACACACCTACCTGATTCTATTTGATGTTGGTTTGAAGCCGCATATCCCACAAAACGAAGATGGGATACGGATACTTCCTCCGATGTCTGTCCCAATGCCCAGGATGGAGCCACCCCCTCCAATGAGGGCCCCCTCCCCACCAGAAGAGCCACCTGGAGTCTTCTGAAGGTTATGTGGGTTTAGGCTCTGGCCAAACAATGGGTTACTGCAGTCATAGCTGAAACACAGGCAGTAGGCAATACAGCATTTACTCTAGAGGGGACAGAAGACAGGGTTGGTCTAAAATACATTGCCTTGACAGGGTCAAAGGTCACACAATTGCAGTACATAATTTAAATTTTGGATACATTTGGATTCCACATTTGAAAAGGAGCAAATTTTGAATCAAAACAATGACCTACTTGAGAAGGCCTTGAGGGATATTGGTCTTGACGAAGGGAATTGCTCCTTGTCTTTTCAACACTTTCACGACCACACAGTCCTCCTCAGCAGGATCGTCTACCTTACCAAGCACCCCGCAAGTGGAGTCATGGCTCTAGTTGAGGGCACATCATGGACATTAGAGTAGTCCTTTCAAAATACTAGCGCTGCTGTTTAATGAAAGTGGAACCCACTGAATAAGTCATCTGCAATAGAATATTCTACAATTTTTCATTTATCCTCATGCAAATGTCCCTCCATACTCTGTTTCTTGTTCTCTATAATACTGAAGAGGTTATATTTCACTGAAGAAGATACTTTTTTGTATAGTCCAGAGGCAAGTCGGTGGCATCCAGATTTTTTTTGGCAACCCATTTTACGCTAAACTGCAAAGAAAAGCTATTGTAGGATACTGGTGATACAGCGTGTGTAATGTAAGGATAATAAATGGATGGATGAAAGGGTAGTTAATTCCAGGGACATGCATGACTATGATTTGTCTTGTACAGTGATGGTAGTGTTGTGTAATTGGACTTAATTAAAGATAAGTCTTATTACTGTTAAAGTAGGCCTAATCATGAATTCATAAGATTTGGTTTGTTATTAAGAAAATGTAAATCTAGCATTTTCAGACATTACCTGATCGGCCATTTCTTTTGTAATAAAAACATACAAAGCTGCTTTCAGATTCCCCTCCTGTTAAACTATTGTGTTTTTTTCTGTGGTAACCTACCTTATAGCCAAGATTATCTTTGATGCTGACTGGGACGCCATAGAGAAGGCCATCTTTGAAGTTCTCTATATTTGATAGCTGCTGCCGGCTCTCCAATAGAAACTCTGTGGCACAGTTCAGTCTCTTATTTACCTCCAGTGCCTGGATATCAATGTACAGTAAGCATTTTATAAAGCGTTTTATATTTTGAGAACATCTTGTGTAATATCCCTCTTATATAATTAGACAAAATAAGACATGAGTTAATCATTTGCAAACTATGCATGTCAAAGAGGTCAAAGACAGCCATAAACACAAACACAGCTCCGTCTGAAGAACAAGACTACTATGGCTTATTATGGAAGAATAACATTTTATGAGACGTTCAAAGCGTAATTAAAATATAAGCCAACATGGAATACCTTTTCCATATAGACATGAAGAACTTCGTGTGGGGTCAAAGAACCTTCTCGAAGTCTTTTTGTCAATTGCGTCATGGACAGGGATACAATACGTGCATTTTCTGCACCAGGTTTCTGAGGGCAGGGGAAACCAAAACTTTAATTTAGGTGGCACAAGGCTACACACTTCATCTATCAGGTCCTGTCTGTAACGCTACCTAGCAACTGTAAAAGTACAGCTCACACAAACTAAAGATAATTTCCTGTGGTAGTCAGTAACTAACTGCATTACTTAATGACTTTGTTGCTTTGAAGAAAAGCATAAATGAATCCTTACGGTGGTTCTGAACTCCTGGACCGCCTGCTCTGCTTGTTGGAGAGATGCATCTCTTCTAGATCTGGCTTTACGAATTTTAACTTCAATTCGCTGTCTGTTGCAATATTTCACGAAGACCACTAGAAGGGCACCACCGCATGCTGTTGCGGCCAGAACTGACAAAAGAGTTGGATCCATTTCTGAAAGAACTAGTTCAGCCTTATCCATTTTGATACGATCCTAACTGTAGACTATTTCACTTGTTTGTGAGCTGCAGCCCCCTTGAAAGTTTAGCGGCGGGCAGCGGAAGCGCTCTCTGTCTCTGAGTTGCCAGATAACAGCAATATCAGAACACAAATGTCTTTTTTTTTTTTGCTTTATGCTACTTTTCCCATTCTTTTCCCATTCTGACAATGTCTCTCCTTGCCCGTTTATAAAAGAAAGATCATTTTACCTTGGAGATAGTGAACTTAACTTCAGTAATTCCTGTATTTGCTCAGATTTACAAACATGCAATTTGCAGTGAAATGTGAAAATAGGCTACACACAGATTGTGCACAATACATAGATGAAAAAGGTTACGTTCGCTGTAAATAGTCTACACTATGTAGTATAGACTATTTAATACTAACATCACTTTTTACCTGCGGCCGAACAAAACCCCTGAGGTTATCCAGGACCTGACACCCGCTCGTGTTATATTGCTTAAATATCACAATAACAAGTGTTGTAGCACACGACAGTAAAAATTACATTTGTAGGTTCCGAGTTCCAATGCTAGATAGATAGATAGATAGATAGAAAGATACATAGATACTTGTTTGAAAAAATGTGGCCATCCAGTTGCTTAAAATCTGGCAACCCAAATAAACTTCCACGCCTCTAGGTGGCAGCTTGCATTGGCTTTCGAAACTAGACAAACGAAGAAGAATTCTTGTCGTGTCTGGTCTTGAAGTGTCACACTGTCCTTCGCCATCTCCTAACAGCGGGCACCGTGGTCTAGTCGGGTTATCTTGGGACACAAACACTGCAAACATGGTCTTCGAAGAAAAGATGATTTTGAATGGAGATCCAGATGATGTATGTGATTGCCTTATTTCGGCGGTGATCTATTTTCAATCGACAATGGCACTGTTTTATCGGAGTAACAATGAGTCGAGGATTCCAGCTAAGCTAATATTGTAGTCAGCTAAAAGGTTAGCTGTCGGCGAATTGTCCGGATTTCCTAAACGTGGCTCTTGTATAAAAAAGAATTTTGAATCTGTTACATTGCTAACGACTAAACGAGAAGATGTCGCATTGCCGCCACTTTAATCAGTACTCTAAATTACGTCTTTTTGGCTGTGTCGTAATGTCAAAAAATTAGCTGCATTACTACTGCTGCTAAGCTAGCCAACGTAGAAGTAGCTAGCAGCTAACGTTGTTCACGATGACCGTAACGTTAGCAAAGATTCATGATCCGTGATTACCAACCCTCTCTGACGTTAAATGTTGTAGTTTAGGACCTTCTTTTATGGTTTTCCATCGGAGGAAAGTTAAGCAGAGAATCACTGAGTAGGCCACGGAGTATGTTTTCATTCTTAAATCCCGACTTGCAGCAAAAAATGCAGCCCCTAACGATTGTATGGAGTTGACGCTACTTCGGACCAGGCTCAGACATCCCCAAGTCGTCATCTGTCAACGTTAGTTACAGTCTGTAATGTGCGTTCTATGGTTTAAATCTTAATTCGAAGCAGGTTTCACCGCTCTCTTCTAGCTAGCTAGCAGTGTTTGTAGCCAACACCCTGGATTCAGTGATGTACGTGTCCACTCAGGTGGACAGAGGTGAAAACACGAAGGTCATGGATTCGAGATCCATGACGGACTAGCGCTTTGAATGACCACAGATCTCAGAATTAACTTTATTTTCGAGTCTAGAGGAGATGTTTCTGTGATGTAATTAGATGTAAGTATGACAACATTCATTCTTTATGGTTTATGTGTATACGAATAGGAGGAAGAAGAAGAGGAGGAGGAGGAGGAAGAAGAGGACATGGTGGTATGTATCACACTTACAAATTTATCCAATAACCTTGTAGACCCTTTGAGGTCATCTGAGATAAATTACACCTTTATCTTTATCTCACCAGGACCCCCTGGAGACGGTCAGGGAGAAATGTGAGCAAACTGCGCACTGCGTCCATGCACGTGAACGGCTAGAAGCGTGTGAAAACAGAGTGGGGTCACGGTCTCAGACTGAGGAGGACTGCACAGAGGAACTGTTCGATTTCCTCCATGCTCGTGACCATTGTGTGAGTACAATTTGAATGCCATTCTTATTTCAAGGGATTTAAAAAACAAAAACAAAACAAAAAAAACACACAAACGAAAAAGTCAATCTATAATCTGATGTCAGCTTGGCTACAGGTCAAAACCAGTGGCATTCCACAGTTCCCCTCATGTGATCCCCTGCAAAGTGACTGGGTTGATATGTGATGACATTTAGACTCCCGTTGGAATTATGTAAACCCAGACACACCTCAATCAAAATTAAGAGTAGGTCTGGTGTCAGCTTACTCATTCTCCATTTTGTGGGCAAAACCAGCATGAAAATGTAAGTTTTGTAGCAGTAAACTCATCAGACACTTTTAAATTCAGTTAAAAGCTATCCATAGCTTAACCATAGACAGTAACACATACAGCATCATTGGTTATCACTGAAAGCCCGCCCCATACCAGAAAAGTGGTTTTGATTTCTTGGTTATAATGGTCTCCGCTCCAGATGGATCTTCAGAGACTCACATTTGCTGAAAGGTTTACCCAGACTAGGCATTATGTCTATCAGCAGTTTGCTTTAGGTGTAGAATGTTTAACACAAGTATTAAAGTAAGTTATCATCCATTTCTGATTTGATTTCCTCAGTTGAAATTTAGTAGCGTATTTTATTTGTCAGTTGACTGACATCTTCAAAGTGTGGTGTCTCTCTCCCTCTGTAACTATAAATTAATGTTTGGTCCAGAACTTTAAATATAATAAAAATGAGTTGAAGTGAAACCTGCTCCATTGCCTGAGTATCTCGTATTGCAAAAGATTTACGGTCACCAAAGATCTTGTTTTGTTCAGTATGTCTGAAATTGCTTTTTAGGTTTATAAACGCCATCAGTGGCATTTATTCCACATTCTTTGATGCATAATCTGATGGTTTTTCTTCTAATATTTGTTTATATTTTCTCTTCAGGTGGCACACAAGGTTTTCCATTCCGTGAAGTAATCTCCAATACTGCAAGTTGATGTCCTTTATCTGCGAAACAAATGCCCTGCCCTCATTCAATATTGTACAAACAGCTCCCTGTATAAATTATTTGCTGCAAGGGATGCTCCTGTGTTTTCATGTGAATATTGTGAATAAAATGTTATGTAATGGGACACAGATTTCAGAGAATGATTGAAACCATCGGTGTTGCATAAACTCAAATAAAGACAGTTCATTTTAATAAAGTTCTGCTGAAAACATTTCATTACAGCTACTGGTAGATTCTTCAGGATTCCCTTCTGAAAATGACTGAAATGGAGAGATTAAGATACAGGTTAAAATGCTGAGGCATTTTTAGCAAGCCGCTTCAGACATGCATTTGGAGCTTGCAGACCTAGGTTAAGTTGCTGGGGGGAAAACATTTATTTTTTTGTTATCTCAAAAAGTAAAGAGTTGGAAAGTACGTAACACGGGTGTCCATTGTGAGACCTATGCCACAGTTTGAACAAAGTTTCTGTTAAATGGTTGAAGCCACGTTAAATGGTGGGGTGGTGGTAGCGTAGTGGTTAAGGAACCTGGCTAGCGTGTAAGTAGCCTGAAAAGTTGTGGGTTCGGCTGCCACCGTTGTGCCCTTGAGCAAGGCACTTAACCCTAAGTTGCTCTAGGGGAGACTGGCCCGGAACAACTGATAGTTGATGAGTTGTAAGTCACTTTGGATAAAAGCGTCTGGTAAATGCATAAATGTAAATGTAAATGCAAAAAAGGAATAGATTACCATTTAAAACCACTAGGAATATGTTGCCACCTAGTGGTTATAATTGGAACCATCTATCTTTTACAAAAGGAAAACATTTATCAATGAGCTGTGGAATATTTACATACCATACATTTTCTAATATGCCTCCACAAGATGTTAAGATGAAGCCATATAAATATGGCCTTTTTTTGGCTTGGATTAAGAGGCACTCATCTATTTTGTGTCTTTCACAAAATGGCATAAATCATTGTTGCAGAATCTCTTTGACCAACAACTGATCACATTTACACCCCACCATGTTTACTAAACCCAATATTGACAAAAATCTGTAAATTATTAATGCTTGGCATGAAAGCATGCTATACATGTCTTTGCCCAGAAGGTGGAGTATTTAAATACAGTGATACATAATCTAATCTCTGAAGCAAGACAGGGGAATTAGGCAGGGCCTACTGACGTGCCAATCTCTTTTTTGGCTAGGAAAAGAGGGAGAAGGGAGAGAACTGGTCGTACAGGTCAGCTTTCCACAGTAATTCAAGTTATAAGCTGGCCCAAACACTGGACAGAGCAGCATGTCCATCTCCAGTCTGCGGTATTAAGACGTTAACTTGGATGTAGTCCTGAAAGCACAGGACACACAGATTCAGTTCCTTAACAATACCAAAACCAGCAGGTTTGCCATTTTAGAAAAAAAATATAAGTCGTACAGTTACCAAAGTCATTGTACAGTTATTTTTATAGTATACTAAATACATAATTTTACCCCAACATTGGTATTTTGTGTCCACACATCTGCTACAGACCTTTAGAGATCAGCAACGTCAAATATTAAAGCAGGCTGACTGTGAACAATCTGACTCAAAAAAAAAAAAAATGGTGAAGCATATAGAAGTCAACTCACCTGACACCACACATAGCACTCAGGCTAGCAGCAATGTGGGGGAACTAAAAGGAGGACACAGAGTAAATCGAGCAATTTTAACTAGTAAGTCACAAACCCCATGAACACTTTGCAAACAAAAACATTACATACAGACAAATTATATTGTAGTTCAAAATAATATGAATATATATTATTCAAATGGTCAAAGTCAAATGATTTTATATGTTTCCTCTGATCAAGGGGACTAGTCTGTTATAAACCTTGCATATGCAAAAGATCTAACTTAAAATTGGCCTGAGAATCACTATCTTACATAAAACACAGCCCTACATGAACTATTGGCTGACTCTGAATCAAGCACAGACAACAGACTTACCTGGTTTGAATCAGCCAATCATGAGATTTATTCAAGTCAGTTAAATGAGTGTTTAGGGGGACATTTGGTTCCCGACAATAAATAACCAATCTCAGGGAAATAACAAAATTGAATGGGGAAGCACTTTGTCGCTAAACAGTTTCTTGCAAAGAACACACCCACCTGATTCTGTTTGATGTTGTCTTCAAGTTAAAATTAGTTTAAGCTTTTGCATTTCAGTCTGAATTATCATGGTGTCAGAAGTGAGATACAAGACTAAGCAATAGGTAACTGTAACGCAGATAATACTATGACTGCCAGACATAGCAGCATGTGCCAATAAAACGAGTCTCCATCACTACTCTTGACACATCTTCTAAAACGTAATTATTACAGGTTTGTCTCTATGAGTTACACATACATGTCAACAGTGCATATGAAGAATTTGGTTCCAAAAAGCTATAAATCCATTTTTGAAAATATTCAAGTCATGTTTTTTAATTGCGCATTTCAGTAATCATTGACCAAACTGCACTTATGCTGATTTATTTATGTAAAAATAAATCAAGTAAAAGCAACCCAAATGTAGATTCACTGACAAAATGTGAAAAAAAATTCATTTAAAAAAATCATTTTTGAAAATGTATTAAAATGGTGAACATGATATGTTCACAGCCTGAATTTGTAAGTTCTTTCACATACACTTCAAGTAGGAGTGTGTGTGTGTTGTGTCATGATTATGAGAATGGTTTGTGTGATCAAGCACCTAGGACACCTTATGGACCCCTGTTCTTATGTAAATGGCAAGGTAATTTATCTTGTGTGAATGCTTGTGTGACATGGCACAGACATGACACACTTTGGTGGTCTTAAGCACAAAAAAGTATGTGCCTATCTATTTGCACGATCTCAAACTGGAAGCATGCAAGACACCACACTGGAGATACTGTATGCAAGATGTTCGGCATACAGAATTCACTGAATAGGTTTAATAAGTCTGTAAGTGTAATTGTGTGAATGTACAATTAAATGGGGTTTTTTGTGTCCATAGAGTAGCTATGGACTATATTCATGATGTTTTTCTGACAGACATGAAAGTATATTTAATCTCTCTCTCTTTCTACGTTGGATACTCTTATTGTATACCTCTCTCTTCTTGTGTGTGTATATTTATCTATGTGTGTCCTCTATATATGCCATCTGTTTGTCTTTACAGTAGTTCATTGATCTGTGTTATATATCTATAATTATCTGTGTGTGTGTGTGAGGTGCATGTGAGAGAAAGTGAGAAAGATAAAGTGCACATTTAAGTTTTCTCATATACAAAACTTTACCTCATTCTTACTGTATATCTTTCTTTTTTCCGTGTGCATTTATCCATGTCAATTTCTTAATCCATGTCTATCTTTTGTATGTAGCTTTTTATATGTGCAAAATGATCCCTTCCAAGTCCTGACGTATCCTAGACAGCAGGCTGCTGTCTTTTTGCTCAACGGTTCTCTGACTGTATTTGGTCTTTTTGCTATCTGGGAAATACCATCTATGGCATAATAGCAGAAAGTGAGCAAAACACAAGCAGATAACGCCAGCATTCTGCTATCTGGGATACAGAACAGAGCAGTATGGCATTTCGGGAGCAGTGTCCCTCTCAGTTTAGGATGACACTCTCTTTTAACACTCATGCACTCTCCTTCATTCTCACAACTGTCCTACAAATCAACTCTATCATTGCCACCATTTACAGCTCTAAATCCACAATCATAACACTATCATATTCCCTAGACATAGGGCAGTGATGGCGTAGTGGTTAAGGATCCTGACTAGCATGCTAGTAGCCTGGAAATTGTGGGTTTGAATCCTGGCTGCCACTGTTGAGCAAGGCACTTAACTCTAAATTGCTGCAGGATTAGCTGGCCCTGATATAATTGATAGTTGACAAATGTCAGTTGCTTTGGATAAAAGCGTCTGCTAAATGCGTAAATGTAGATGTACGTTTGTGTATTATGAACTATTATGAGCCTTAGCGAAACCATAGGCAACTTATAGTCTGTCATGGTTACTACTGATTGTAATTTTTCTCCATGACCCCTGGCAGTTGGGTTAGCCCCTTGAGTCGTGGATCTGCCCAAGGTTTCTTCCTAGATTAACTGAACATAAGGGAGTTTTTTATTGCCCCTGTTGCTCTTGGGTGCTCCTTCTGTGAAGTGCCATGAGACAATACTATTGTAAAAGGCGCTGTATAAATAAAACTGAATTGAATTGTATCGAAATTCCATTTGGTGTGGGCATCCAGTTCATGTTTGCAGCACATGCAAGCCTGGGGCAACACAATATTCAATATCAAATCAAATCAATCAATGCACAGTCATATATGGTAAAATAATAGATAAGTTCTTATTTTGATGTGATATGCGAGGTATATTTCCACAAAGCATTAAGCAAGAAGGGCCCAGATTTCAAACAGGATTAAGGCGTGTCCATAAAAGTTAAGATATTGATTTGACTGGCTTTGAGGTTGTGGTGGTAAAGCCTGGATTCTCTGTGTGTTCAGGAGATGCTGTTTTTATGGCACTCTGAGCCGTAGGCTGTGCATGTGAGACAGTTTGTCTATTGAGTCCCACTAGTGCGATGCTCTCATTCCACAGTCGCTCAGACATCTTCTCATCAAGTGCCTGTGGAGCCGGATCCTTCTCAGTCATCACGTCAAAGTAGCGGCCAGAAATTCCCTCCAACTCCTTAGCAACGGCCAAGTAGACACTGGACTGCGCCCCGAGCGTGGGGGACTTCACAAGCAGGTAGAAAAATGGTGCTGCAAATCCAAAAACAGGAACACTTCTCAATGAAAGGCCTACACACCATACACTGACCATATATGAGTTTTATGTATGTCTTACTCACAAAGTACTAAACTGGAAAGCTGCGACTGGTGCAGACCGGTGTGTCTCCCTAAGTCTGTGGCTACTACTCCTGGATGTAAGGCATTGATAGTAACCCCAGTGCCTACACACAAGAGCAGACGTACACAGCACAAAGAAGAATGTAATACATACTGATGTTTTTTGCTGCTGTTGCGTTACGGATTTTTTGTTCACAGTCACACATGAAGACATAAAGACATACATACATAAAGACATACATTTTGTTCACAGTCACACATAAAGACATACCCTCTAATCTCTTAGCAAGCTCTCGTGTGAAGAGTACAAGAGCAAGTTTGCTCTGGCTGTATGCTTTCCTCGTGTCAAACTTTCGGTGTTCCCAGTTCAGGTCATCAAAGTCCATCTCCCCACTGACATGTGCCACAGATGACAGGTTAATGATCCTGCTAGGAGCCGAGTCTTTCAACTTATCCAGTAGGAGATTAGTCAACAGGAAGTGACCTGTAGCATAGTCACATGTAGCACGTCCACATTTTTATCCATGGCCATGTTTATGTCATTGAAAGACCAAATGCATGTTCTATGATTACCAAATTCACCAACCGTCTCACCAAGGTAGTTGACACCAAACTGCATTTCAAATCCATCCTCTGTCTTCCACTCTGGACAGCGCATAACTCCAGCATTATTTATTAACACATCCACATGTTCTTCCTCTAAGAAAAAACAGACAAGATAACAAGACACAAAGACAGATTAAGTACAAGAACAATAGATATATAACCATCATATTAATGGGTTTTGTTAGCAGCATGTTTCTTACCATCCTTGATCTTTTGTACAAAAGCCTTTATAGATTTGATGGAGGCAAGGTCAATGTGTCTGGCATAGACATGCTTGTTCAGGGTCTGTCCTCTGATCTCACGAGCTGCTGCTTCACACTTCTCCATGTCACGGCATCCCATAATAATCCTGCCACCTATTGATATGGTTGATTTGGAAATATCAGTATCAACTGCAATGTCACATTCATAATTCATTCCACATTTTATGAAGTTTGGAACCAGAGCCCTATCAGCGGAAACATATGCCAAATAGTAAACCCAGAAATGTTGAATAGCCTAAACTTTTATTACTAAAATGGCCTAGTGGATAAAATTCAACTTGATTGCTAAAAGCTACATTTTTGGCAATTTTAATAATTAGCACAATAAGCTAAATAAAGTATCTGGGATTGAGAAAACACCATTTCATCCACAGAAATACACTGAAATGTTAAGTTAGTGAACTGCATTTTTGAAAAATGAGAAATGTTCTAGGGTTCATTAGGAATGCCTTGTAGGCTGATGCATGGCTATCTATAACATTTTCAGTGGGTTATAACAGTAAAAGGGTGCTCTTCCTGGCATAAGCAGCATACCAAAGTGGTCAGCAAGCACACAAATCATCACAAGTGAATTAGTTAATAAACCTAGTGTAGTATTATTAATAATAGGTACACTAATAAAGGACTAACAGTTTATAAAGATCCAATAGATGTTAACTAGAACCCTGAAAATTGAAGTTAGCCTAAACTCAAATAAATAAATAAATAAACGTAGGATAATACTGAAGAGACAACTAATACAGGTGGAAAAATATTGAAGCGATAATAAAGAGAACAACCAAGAAGCAATGGCTGCATTCAGCAACCAAATAAACAAGCATGTGTGAATTAGTCATACAGAGTTTAGGTTAAGTTAATTAGAGCCCAGAGAATTTAAGATAAACTCAAATAAACATACAAAAACTGGAAAAAATATTGACTTATGAATATATAAAATACACTGACGCTATCATTAAAATATAGTGAAAATGCATTGAAGATAAAATGAAAAAGAATTTGAGCTAAACTCTTCCCTAAACCAAAACTCATCAATAATGATATCTGAATTCTTTTTAACTTATTTTTCCTTTTCTAGTAACTAATTTATTACATTTTCAACTCTAGATGACAATTCCTCTAGACTATTAGTAAAACTCCTTCCTGATACCTTAAAAGTTGTGCTTGTAAGTGAAATTGCACATTGGGATTTTATCTCACTTGCTAGCGTGTTTGTTGGACTCCTAGTTCCTGGTGCTGTGAGTTGCCAGCTCAATCCTGGGTGTGTGCAGGGCTGAACCACGCAGGTTGATTAAGGTTGCACAATAACATGTCAGAACAATCACACATTATTATTGAAGTTGTCAAGGAGGAAAAAAGGCTCCTCAGTCTCAGTCTACATCAGCTAGAACGTCGGTGCTCAGAAAACACCACCCTGCAACATTACTCAGAAAGCAGCCATCTGTATTGTCAGTTTAAAACTATCACAATCAAAGTGCCAAAATTCTACCAAAAAACATGTGTGGGTGAGCCTGTAACACAGATGTGAGTGAGGGATTGTGTGTGTGAGTAACTTACACATTGGATCACCTTTCTGAATGTCAGTATTCTGAGCTAAGCCTAAGCAAGTCACTAAAGGTGATGAAACATTGGACAAACTTTTTGCTCTGAGCAATGTGGTTGGGTAAACACAAAACCTGTTTCATGCCAACTGATGATTAAAGTTCTCCAGAGACTTAATTGTTGCCCAGCAATCAATCAATGTTGATGTGCCAAAACCAAATGACTTAGGAATACTTCCCAGCATTTTGGGCTGGGTTGTTCAGCTTAAAACATTAGCTTGTGTATTATCAGTGTCATTAGGCTGTATTTATTTTGCAGTTTACAAAATAAATGTCTATTCTATTTGAGCTAAACTCTTCCCTATCCAAAACTCATCCCACTAATGACATTTCAAATCCTTTTAACATATTCCTTATTGTCACTGTTGATGTCTTAACTGATTGACTGACTGTCTTCTGATTTATTACATGTTCAACAATTCTCTGCTTTATTCTATATTTTACTCATTCCCAGTTATTTTCTATTCTATATTTTACTTATTCTCGGTTATTTTGTCACTAGAATTGCTGTTACACACACACACACAAACATTTGCTTTGTATGCACTTGTAATTCCTTGAAGTTACACATCTGCATTTGGCCTCCTTCAGAGCTGCCTGCCTGCCTACACTGCAACACCTTATTTTATATGGTAATGAACTAATTATGCAAATTTCCTTGCAATTGCAAACATGAAACTTTGGCAACCAAGCTGAATTTCATCCACAAGGCAGGATGACATTTCAGTCATAACAGTTTAGGGTACTCAACATTTCTGCGTCTAGGAAATTTCCACTAGACTATATAGTATCTCTATATACGGTTCTGGATGTTTTGATGTTGTGGTGCTCCATGTAGGTTGATTTCAAAACAAACACACACCCATACTCACCCACCCACACCCACACCGACGCACACTTCATATGAGTCCTGGGAGAAGACAGACGTGATTTCTTTAGCTATAGCTTTTCTGCCCTTTCATCTAACTCCTTTTCCAATATTATGTATTCAGTGCTGACATTTCCCGACAATTGTGCAAACTTATTCTTGTGCTCTGATTTACAATTTTAGTAAGAAAAGTAGGGACAGACTTCATAGTTCTTTCTTTGTCAGAAGGCCAGCATTTAGTTAATGTTTCTGGTAAGACAACACAAAAAAACACTACTGGTAGCTGCTCAAGCAACCAGCATTCCTAGACCGTGGAACCAAATCCTTTCATGGGTAAGATTATACTGACAGAACCCACAGACAATGTCTTCTGTTATATTGAAGGCAAATCCCCAGTAATAGTGGGAGGCATAATCCGTTGTTCAAACTAGATTGCCTAATCTTGGGTTGGATGCAGCTTTACTGGTCACTAGGAGTTTAGTTCTAAGAAAATTGTTCTCCTGCTCCAACCATCCCGTAACAAGATCAGCTCGCAGGTGGCACCACAAACTCTTTGGTATGTCAGTCAACTCACCTCTCCTGGCCAGCTCACAGGCAGTCTCCTTGCCAATACCTGTGTTGGCACCTGTGATGACCACTGTCTTCCCAGGAATCTTGGTTTTAGATGGACACGCGCCCCCAACAACATAATTTCTTGAGATGAAAGGAATTTAAAGGTCACCTTTCACAGAAGTCTGCGCGGTTTCTCTTAACCAAAACCACTACCACACAATGAAACGCATCGCTATAATTTATAATTAACATGTTCAACCATTTCACCTGCAACATTCCAACGTGATTTTCATGGATATTAGCCTAACGTTAGTTCAGATAATGTGTTACCATAGTGTTACTCACTTAAGGAGAACAGCGCAGCCAAAAGCCGTACCAAACACTGACAACGGGAGAATATATTTGCTCATGTTATTCACAACTGATACTGATACTGAGTATTACAGTAATGGTTCAATGTAACAGTTATGGCTCAATAAAGTTATTTACTTAACAGAAGAACGACCTGTATACATCTGCCATGAGCAAAGCTATTTCCGTCGTCTCTGGATGACGTTGACCGTTACATGTGCACGGATGTGTACGTTTGTAGCAGCTATGCTTTGGCAGGGCTTTTGACTTCGATAGCAATGGTAGCGAGTTTAATACAGTTTAGCATACTTGCGTTTTATAATGAAGTGATTAAAGCCGAAATAATATGTACTTTACGTCGCCTATATCAGCTTATCAGACCATAAAAGCATGACTTAAAGCTAGGTCTGTAAACTGGCTAGCTGTGGCGGTTAGCCAGCAAGAATCGCCGGTTTTGTTGGACCAGTTAGCTTTCTGGAAATTCACAATGGCTAAAGTGGAAACGAGTGGGAAATCTGCAGCTGTCGAAAGTCTGGTTCAAACATGTATTAAACTCGTTTGCCAGAACATGTCTGTTCTTGAGGAACGGATTTCGGGTAAGTGGTCTGCAAAACAACCTGTGTCAACGATATGTCATATAACTTCGTTATTGCTGAAAATATAACAAGGTTTTTATAGCAATGACACACATAAGACCAGTACAGTATAACATAGTCATAACCCTTGTTTTGGCCTCGACGCCATGTAGATCTACCGGCGACTCTTCTGAAAGACATCCTTCCTCATCTTAACATAGTTTACCTCGACAGAATTGAATCAGCAGTTCAGCGTAAAGGTGATTGATTTTTAATTGCTTTCATCCATTAGCCTATTTAGATCAAAACAACAGTGATGTTAATGTCTTTAACAATGCTGGGTCTTATACTGCTATGACACTGCTGTGTGTTTTTTCCCTCTTTTGAAGGAATCTCCACTTCATTTGTGTGGGAATTCATATTCAAAGACCTGGTCAAAACATGGCGTTGCAGACCAATGGTATGTTTGAAAAATGCTGCCAATACCTTTGCCGTTGTTCTACCAGTATTTTGGTTAAATGAGTAACTTAATTTATGTATGAGTTCTGTTATCATCTCACTTCAGGTTGCACAGCCAGATTGTGATTGGAAGCAGAAGTCTCTGGAGAGGCTCTTCCACGTCGCCCTGTATACCCACAACAGAGGGGACAAAAAGTACCTCTCAAACCTCAGTGAGCAGACGGTGCTCTCCATGACAGTCACACATGTCCAAACCCTGTCAGTCGTGTCCAGGAAAGTGTGTCGGCTAGCATCGGAGGAGCTGAAGCCCATCTTGACTGTACTGGAGAGAGGGGTTGTGTGTCTCAAACTCCTGGACCGCTGGAGTCCATGGACTGGAGTAGAGACAGACTTACTGTTCATCCTCCACCGCCTCCTCGACCACGGCTCCGTAAAGGAGGTTGAGATGGGCCGCTGTTATGGTCTCGATCTTCAGAACTGGATTACCACCAGGTGTAGACAACCTGATGGAGTGGGACCACATTCAAGCCAGGAGGGCATTGAGTTGCCTGTTGCAGGGACTTCAGCTGACCGCCATGTGACAGAGCCCCATGCTTTGGACGCCAGTTCCACTGGTCCCCAGCGCAGTGGTTCAGCCACAGAGGAGGTGGCTTGTAAACGCAGGAGGATTACTTGGCTCTGGGACATGCCCACAGAATTCCCCTGTGGCACATTTCTTCCCAAGTGTGGCCCTGTGTGCCCCAAAGGACAGATAAACTCGCTGGACATGCAAGTGACCCCCTTTGAAATCATTAATGTGGTGTCACCATCCCTACCTTTCTGGCACTGCCTTCATACCCTTCATCTTCACAATGAGAGTAAGTGCTTTTAGCAAAACGTTCACAAACATACAGCAAAGAAGGTTCACTGTGTTGAGACGTCTGTGGTGGTTGTCATTCATCTGGGTCCTGGGAGTCATAAGTGCTAAGTGGTAGGCAACTGGACTCTGGGGGCTTGACCCTAGCACTTAGATATTCTGTTGAACCATAAGCCCCTTTTCCAACAGATATTCATATATTTTTTTAGCAACATAAAACCCTTTTTTATCACTTGTGTGTCCAATAAATGTTCCCAAATCCTCTGAGCGAATTAAGTTAGCGCGACAAAATTTGCGCATATGTCGCACTGACTTTTTGATGCACATCATTTTAAAGCAAATTGTGTTTTTGATGGAAAAGGGGCAGTAGAGTGATGTAGAGTAGAGTATGAATGTGCATGTTGATATGGGAGTTGTGATACAAGCAGCAGTGTCCATACCATATTTGGGTCCAGGTGCCCCACATGGGCCTGCGTACAAACCCGACCCTGGGCATTTCCTGATCCTGCCATTTCACTCTCTCCTACTCACCTACTTAAAATACTTAAAAGATATATGCAATTGACAAAGCCTTGCTATCTTCTCTTGTTGACAATTCTGATGCTTTTTTACAGGACTGTTTAAGGACTCTGACTTGCAGGTGCTGGTGAATTCTCTCAAGATGCTGTGTAGCAAGCCAGGTTGCCTTCTTCGAAACCTTTCCATGGCTGTCAACGACCACACACCTGTGGATGCTTTGCTGGAGGCCTGCCCATCACTTCGGTCTCTCTCTTTGGACGTCTTCCCTCCAGCACCTGGCTCATGCAACAAGCTCATACCAATGAGGGCATTAAAGCCTCTAGAACCTACAGGTATGGCAAGGCAGTGTTTCCTAACTGGTGGTCCAAAAGTGGGTCACAGAGTTTAAAGCCAAAAAAAATATATATATTACCATGTTCGATCTAATGTCAGGCTACCAAAGTGTTATCCAGCATGATCTTCAAACTTCTGTCTAGCCTACTGTGATGCATTGGCTTGGATTTTTAATGATCCCCATCTGTTTGGAGCTGACAAAACAAGCCATAATCTTTCATAGCCAATTAAAACTCAAATTTGATCAAAATATCCATTTAACTGGATGCTCCCCCCCGCTCCCTTACTCGCACACATGCATATAAAAATGTAAGGTATAGCTATCTAGATGTAAACATTTCCTTCACATTTTCTTTACTCTCTATAACAATTAACTGAAGCAAAACTCATTTACACTGCGTTTTTGCTATACAGAAGTTCAGATAGTGTAATGAACTGAGAGTTTAAAGTAGCCTACCACAGATTGTCAAAAGTGTCACTGATCGGTTTTAGCTAATATGAGCAGTGTTCGTTGTACAAACGAAGCTAGAAG
Organism: Tenualosa ilisha; assembly: GCA_015244755.2. Lineage (NCBI taxonomy): Eukaryota > Metazoa > Chordata > Actinopteri > Clupeiformes > Clupeidae > Tenualosa > Tenualosa ilisha. The sequence continues at coordinate 3,178,331 of PYXC01002775.1, read as the reverse complement.
TTGCACAAGCCTTGTGTGGAGAGATGGCATGGCTTTGGCTGTAGGCTTACAGATGATTGACAGGACGCGCGATAGGACAGGTACTACACACCTTGGTGTGTGCGCTTGAGACAGCGTATAGTGGAGAGTAGGAGAAAAAAAATATTTTACCTTATACAAAGCCATCTATCACTTGGAGATGTTTACAACACAAATTGCTGAAGCCAGTCATAAAGACTTTAAAATTGCGGAGCAGAAAAGTTCCCTAACTCTTTCATTAGTGGCCCTGTAGTTACCCTTCCATTAGTTGAAATGAAAATTACATTAATTGCATCATTTGTTTATGTTGAAATTGGACCTGTAAATAGGGATGAAATAAACCTGTGTATTTCATAATGCAAATGCACAGTTACGTTAGACTATAGCAGACACGTTTTTTTGTTTGTTTTTTTGGGCAGGGGTGGGATTTGGGTCGTAACTTACATGGGAAATTGTGGATCCCAAGGCCAGACCAGTTTAGAACCACCATAGTAAGGCATACAGTAAGGTTAGCAAATGCCTTTGTCAGATTTTAAGGTAGCAAGGTTCTGGATATGTTTATTTTGTTTCAATTTTGCTTTCTTTAGATGGATGCAGGGGATATTGGTCTGTGTAAATATGTAACTATCAGCAGGGTCTACATAGTCTTTATTTTTTTTGTCTGTATGGCAGTATTTTCATTGGAGAAGCTGTCTTTAAAATCTTCCCATGGGAAAGTGCAAATAGATATGGAGGGCCTTCTGACAACACTGAAACAAACACCAAATCTCAGCAGCCTTCATGTGTCAGGGATCCACCCGGCTTCACCTCTACTCCGCACGCTTGCAGGTAACCTTGTTGGGAACCAACCATAAACCAGTCATTTCAGGCTGAGAATTTCAGGCTATTTTCAGTGAATTTATGAAAACAGAAATATCAGTAAACTGCTCCTTACAGCTCACAGATATTTGTTCTTTGTGTATGCTCAAAAATATATAGATCCTACAAAGTCTGTTTCACTGACTGCCCTTCACACATTTATCTGTGCTGCATTCATATTTAGTACTGAGACTCTTTAATCTTCCACTTGTAAATATGGTCAACTTCCTAAAATAAGTATAAGTATAAATAAGTTTTGCGCAAATCATCTGAAAAAGTATGTTTAGTTAAAAGTATGTCTAGAAAATGGCTCCAGAGATTATTTTAGGAAGGTGATAATGTTAACGTTAACATACTAGATTGTAATATCAAGCCAATAGTTGTTTAAATTGTATTTTGTGTACTCTTCTTTTAAGAGTCAAATAAAACCTTGAAGTCACTTACGTTGGATGACATTAACTTGGCCAACTGTCATTGTGAAATCTTTCATCTCTTGGAGAACTCATTGCTGCAAGGTAATTTTTGTTTTAGTGCTGAAGGGTCATTTTTTTGTTTGATTGGGTGGGTCACAAATTTTAAAAATATGTATTGCTAAATACTGGAGGCAATAGCGATTAGCATGAAATACTATGTGTCTAATGTGTGCTCACAACCACAGATATATGTTTGAAAGACTGCCAGCTTCTTGACAAATGCACTACAAATGAAGATTTCCTTGTGCCCTTTGTGAAGACACTCAAGGGACTGTGCTCTCTGCAGTCTCTAGCATTGCCTCAAAATCGACTGGGTAAGATGTCAGCCCCTAGTTAAACCTGTCCAGGAACACTTTGTTTCATTACTTGTATAACAATAAACCACAAAGATGTTTCTGTCCAACAGCCAAAAGTGTGAAAGATCTGGCAGAGCTATTCTCAGGAAACACTCCAAGCAGGATAATGAAGCTGGACCTCAGGTAAGCCAGACTTTGAAGCACCAATGTGTTGGACCAAATTTGTAGCTGTATACTGGTAGATGTCTCTTGTTCGGGTCTCCCATTGATGCTGAAATTGTTTAATATATATTTTTACTCAGCTCAAACTACATCTTGCCAGCTGACCTACTTGAGTTTAGCACCTTGCTGAATTTACATAAGAGATCACACCACCCCACCACGAGACTGATTCTGGACCTCAGGCTAAATCCATTGGACCGAGATCAGGATGTGAAGGAGAAAGCGCTGAGGACACTCATACCCTTCTGTCACATACTCACAGACAACTGGGACTCTAGGTCCACTATGGCAGATCACATCAGTGTGATGTAACCAGGTCCACAGGAAACACAGAACTGTACATTTTCAGCATCTAATTTTTGTATGTGATCATGAATAAAGAATTTTTACTTGGATTGTCATTTAAAGAAGGATAGTGCATGATTGTGACTGAAGGAGTTCTAAGAATTTGGATATGGGGTATCTTTTTGACAACATCAGCATTAATTAGACTGCAGGTTTGATATTTCAAAAACAAGAAGTTCTTGATATAAAATATACAGTTTCAGACATAGAAAAAGGGAACTGACCCTGCATAAGTCTCTATTTCTACCTCTACTATTTTGTCCTGAAAAGCTTTGGTGATCTGGTGATTTAGATAGACAAGCTGTAAACAAGACTCATGACCAAAAATCTCATAGTTGATCCTTAACCTCAAAAAGAATCATACTAGGGTTTAATATGTATTTAACAATTATTTACAGAAAAAAAATACTTGAGTGCTGAGCATTCACACAATAAATACACAAAAAAGTAAATACAAGCACAATAATAAAAAAATTTGTTTTAAGTACACTGCAGTGTTTCTCAAGTTTATGGTATGGTATCTCTTTGCCGGAAGTCAATTTCTGAGGTGCCAGGAGGCCTTTAAAGTACTTGTGGTTTGGAATTTATACAACCTGAGTTTAATGTAACAGTAGAAGTAGTCCATTTGTGTCCGGTCGAGGGTTCATTATGATCTGGCTGAAGCACGGCACGGCACCGCTTCCCCTGAACAACCACATTAGCCGTAATGCATCCAATGTCTCTCCGCTGCAATCAATGGCAGTTTCCAGATTCCTCCTTGAGAGAGAAAGGTTGTGGTTTTAGAAATGGTCATTTAGACAGTAGCCTTGAGTTCACACCACTTGTCTCTGGTCTTCGTGAGAGCGCTGGTGGAAGACGAAGGAGACGGCCGCGTCCCAGGAGGCCGTGAGCATGGGGTCCTTCAGCCCCCTCTTGTCCGAGCAGTGCTGCCAGAGAGACAGGTCACTGGTGCAGTCCGAGTCCTCAGGGGGAGGGCGGACCTGGCGTCCGTTTACACAGCGCTTGCAGCGGAACCTGAGGAGATTATCATATCATCAGATTATCGGCAAAGCTCTGTCACAAATCAATGGATAACTCCCAAATAATCCATCAGGATTACAGTAATGACGCAGAGGTCTGAAAGGTATTTAAATACGGATAGATTTAACTGTGGGGTGCAACAGTGGGGGCTGTTGAAATTAGATATCTGTGAGTCATTCAAAGGCAAAATGAAATTGCAGATGTGCCTATTCTGCTATACAATATGATCAAGGTACAGGATATTATGGCTGCACAAGAACATCTAGTGATGGAAAAACTGGTAACATCTTTAAACAAAATCTGATTCAGAAATAATCACTTTGACCTGTTAACCAAAGTAGACCATTGAAGTAATTTTTATGATTTTGAGTCTCAGATTCTGAGGTCGAAATGACAAAAAAATCTATTTTAAAATTCTACTATTTTAATATGTGTGGTTACCACTTAGCCAACGGCAGAAGCATTTAAGTAACTACTTCAGTGTACTAAACTTTACTTTAGCTCATGTGACTATAACGGGTCCCTACTTGTCATGTGTGTCGCTCGTGGTCTCCTCGTTGAGAGAGAAGAGCTCTCGCAGCTCGCCCAGGGAGAAGTGTCTCTCCACGTCCTGCTCCTCATCCACCACACAGCTGCTTAGAGCCTTCTTATGGGTCTGCCTCTGCAGAATCTTCTCTTCAATAGTCCCCGTCTGTGCGTACACACACACACACACACACACACACACACACACACACACACACACACACACACACGCAACCCAAGACCTCTATGAATGCTAGAACATATTCATTAAATGGACACAGCAAGCTTGTCTAAATTATTTTATAAAAAAAAAAAAAAAAAGATTTAGAATAATAAAAGTTTTTAACTCACGGAAAGCAGCCGATAAATGAAGCAGGTCTTTTTCTGTCCATCTCTCCATACACGGGCCATGGCTTGCTCGTCATTGGCTGGATTCCAGTCGGGGTCAAACATCACCAGCCGATTGGCTCCAATCAGGTTGAGGCCACACCCTCCTGCCTTGCTGCTCAGCATGAAGATGAACTCTGGGTTCTGAAACAACAGGAGATGTGAGTGGAGGAAAGGCTTAATTAAGGAAGACATCATATTGTTGCATATATTAGCTTCATTCAGACATGACAGGAAGCATGATCAAAATGCTTACAGAAGGACTGTTGAACCTCTCAACGATCTTTGCTCGTTTCTTAATGGACATGGTTCCATCCAGACGAACATAGAGATATCTAAAATACAAACAAATAAAGAGCATTAAAAGAATACTAAAGGTAATTAGGTAATTACCTACTGATATACAAAGTAAAGGACACACAGTCAAACAAGAAGACACCGTATGATAGATGTGAATTTCTCCCACCTCCGACTTCGACATAACTTCTCAAAAAGGTCCAGAGTTTGGGTGTAGTTAGAGACCAGCACCACTTTATCACTTGTTGTGCTTTTTGTCATTGCAAGTATGTAGTCCAGCACCAGCATTTTCCCTGAAAAAAAAAGTCATAATTACATTTTGCATACGCTTCATACCATACACTAAAAGATTTGAATGATAATTTGGCCTACATGTGACACATTTCTAGAGGTGTTTCAATGCATTCTCACCAATAGCAGTTGGATTAATAGGACCCACAACAGAATGCTGTCATTCTTACCTGACAGCTGGGGCTCCACTGCCTTTGCAGAGTAGCCTGATGGGAAGAGATCCAGAGCCCCCTCAAAGCCCTCCTCTCCCTCCAGACATTTGTCATAGATAAGAGAAGGATCTAAGGGCATCAGGAAAATGAGTCAGTACGGAGAAAAAATAGGAAGTGTGTTAAATCATAAGCTTAAAATGAACCACATAAATATCATAAATAGCTAGACAGAGTAAATGAGTGAGTAAATGTCTGTGTGTGTGTGTGTGTGTGTGTGTGTGTGTGTGTGTGTGTGTGTGTGTGTGTGTGTGTGTGTGAGACACGTTGGACGTTGTGAGCGCTCACGGTTGCAGAGTTTCTTGAGCGAGGTGATGGAGGAGAGGGAGGAGACACTGATCTTGCCCCCTTGAAGGCTTTCCACAGGCTTGGCCTGCTTCAGGAAGCGCTTATACAGCTCACTCTGCAGGGGGGTAAGTCTACAGGCACACACAGACACAGCCAGGGCTCAAAACACAATCATGTCAAATTGCGTTCTATTCACTCCACCTATGATTGTATACCACAATGTTTTACATCTACTTTTCACTTGTAGACATAATTTGGATCAGCTCATACCATACACTGAGAGGCATATTGATTTTAAAGGATTTAGAATTTGCAATGTACACCAATCGTACCTGCAACAGACGACCTGTTCAATCTTCACTGGGAGATACTTGGAGAGTATGTCCGAAGTCCTTCTAATCAAGCATCTGGAAAATGCAAACATTCTCATCAAAGAATCAGTACTTCCCCATGTACTACACCCACAAAATTATTATTTAATTGCAGCTGAGGACTGGGGGAAAATTTGCAATATACTGTACATATTTAAGAAGAGATGGAGAGATCCTCATTTAGCAATTACTTCTGAAAAAGGAGAAAGGCCTTACCTGTTGACAATGCTGATGAGCTCTTTCAGTTTCTCCTCTCCAGCGGCCCTGTCTTTATCGCTGGCATCAGCATCCCGACCCTTCAGGATGGGAATCTCAAAGCGCTTCTTAAATTCCTGAGCAGTGCCTGAGTGGTTTGGAGGAGCAGGAAATCACACGAGAAATAAAACAATAGACCGGCAGAAAGAACTGGAAGGTCAAAGATCACTCCAGACTTAAAACCCACAAAGGTCTCTTACCAAGGATTCCGGCATTGACAAAGTGCACCAGACTGAAGTACTCCAGTAGGTCATTCTGAATGGGAGTTCCAGATATGAGTACTCGTCTCTGAGCATTCATAGCATTCAGTGCCTGATATGTCTGATTGTCAGAGTTCTTCAGCCGGTGGCCCTATCAGAAAATGAAGCAACCAATGATATGATGCATGTCCACTAAAAGTGATTGTTGTGCCTACAAATGCAAAATTTGATTACATTTGATTTCTTATTTGATAAAGAATGAGAAATACTTTTCTTTCTTTCACTGACATCATGTCAGTGGAGTAATGGAGTGAAACGGTTTTGTCGCCTACCTCATCACAAATGACCAAGCCAACTTTGCCTTTGTGAAGCACTGGAGCGTGAAGACGGAATGTTTCATACGAAATGATAAGGATCGGAGAAGGCACCCTCAAACCATGCTGTGCATTGAAGCTCTCTGCCACAGGACAAAAAGTAAATAAGTGAAGCTCACATTCACACACAGTGCACACAAGAGGTCACTGAGGGCCAACAATACAGTGTGCAAATCTCTAAAGTACCTAGTTTACGATCAATCTCCTCTTTTGAGCCGCCATCAATGGCCAGTGGCTGGACACGTCCTCCCAGCCACTTACCCACTTCATTGTACCAGTTGCGCACCAAGCTAGAGGGAGACACCACAATGGCCTTGTCTATCTCTGGCTTACAATCTGGGCTCTGTCGCAGCAAGGTCCACATAAGTGTAATGCACTGCAGGGTCTTGCCCAAACCCATTTCATCTGCCATAATGCAGCCATAAGAGTCAGCGATGCGTCTCCCTGTCACACAGTCCCAAAGGAACTTCACACCCTGTCAGATCAAGCAATTGTATATGTTCATATTTAAAATGTGTGTCCAAAATGTATGCATATCCAAAAAATTGACCTTAAATGTGAAAAAATATGCTTGTTTATACAATCAATTATAAACATTTACTTCTCTCTGATGAGGTCGAAGTACCTTCCCAAGCACTGGATCCACAACAACATGTACAGGAAGTTTGTCTCTGCAGACAACATTCACAGATCAAAGAGCAACTCACATCACTGTGTCATAACTATCAAAGGTGCTAACATGTACGGCGCTCAACTCTATCGATCTTTTGAAAGTAAGGTAAATTATTCAAGTGATTTTTAGCACATCAGAAACTTTTTAACATTCAGCAAATATTCCTTAATACGGCTGAACTATAATCCAAGTTGCGTTGGACAAAAGCATACTAAGGAAATAGCAAAATATAAACACATGTACGTGTTTAAGCCCGCCAACAAATTCCACATAAGTGTGTTGTGAAAAAAGAGGATCAGTGACTCACTTGTCAGCTTTCATCATGTCATGAGCACTCACAACTGGTGGCTCATAAAGTACTAGTGCATCCACCTCAAATGGGTCATGAAGAGCTTTTCTGACCCCTGCCCGCTTCAGGCCCAGAGCTCGTATTCCCAGTGAGCCTGCACAGATACAAGTGAATGACTTCCCAGTAGTGAAAATAAGGTGTAAATTCACACAATGAGGTGAGCTGAACAGTTAAACATATAACAGTTAAAATGCATTGTGAAGACGAATACCTGTGTAGTTGGCTATGGGGATTTTAAATGGTCTTGAAAGGATGCTGCGAATAAAGGCCTCCTGCAGTAATAAACAACACATCGAAAGTGCTTAAAAAAAGAAGAGCGATCAAGAAAAATACCAAATACCACAGCTGGACAACTTACATGCTGACTGCTGTCCACACATACAGGTCGATTGGTTAACTGTGTAAGAGGTTTTCTGTAAGGAGAGATAAGGTTTTCTCTGCAATCCCCATCTCCTTTTCTTCGTTTCCTTTCCTGCTATGGTACCAGACATGTTGTTCACTCAGTCAGTATTCAGTAAGGTAAGACAAGTAGGCCTGGTTTTGCTGTAAGTCCATTACTGTTAAACCTGTCGTCAACACATAACGTTACCTGTTCAGGATCCCAATCCTCGTCGGAGGAGGAATCACCTCCACTTCTTCTTTTGGCAACTTGACTTGGTGCTAAGCTTCTTCTCTGCAAAACAATTTTCACCAAAACTCGGCTTAGTTTGTTACCGTTTAAAACGGATGTAAAACCTTGGCGATTTCCATTAAACTTGGTGGTTTTACCAGCTATTGCTAATTTTAACATTTATACTAATGGACTGTGACAACGTTTAATAGCCTACTTACCATATTCTCCAATTATCACTATACTCCTATAACATATACGAAAACGTGGTCATTAATTACAAATAAAAATTTTGTCGCACAGTTCTGTATCCAAATGGGATAGCGCTAACTAACGTTAACTTTAGATGGTTACCAAGCTAGTCTTAGCTTGGTTAACTAACTCAACAAACATTACCTACGTCGATTATGCCTGTTTAAATAATCATAGGCACAACAACACAAAACAACGCGGCAATTATACATTATTTCACTGATACATGATGACAGAGGTAAATAAGAACTACACAAATCTGGAGATTAACACGTCTTCTGTTTACAAAACGCTGTTAAATATGCCGCGCGCAGATTACGTAAACCTGGTTACGGAAACTGTAGAGGCTCAAAAGATATGTCGCGAAGCGCCAACAATGAAACACTTTCACACTCACAACCAAGTAACATGGGTTGTTTCCTCTGCTCGCTGTTCACTGTGTTGATTCATTGTTACAATGATGCATAATATGTTGTGGCCTTGTCTACACTACGATATGCGTGATATATGGCAATATTTTGTTGATATTTTGTCCTTCCAAAAACAGTTGTCATATCACTAACCAACAGGGGGCACACACAGATTAGTTGTTGCAGAGCCAGCTTTGAATGAAATCCTATTGGAGTGCATTTTCTAACTAAAATGCTGAGAGCCCAATAGTGTGCTGCCCACAGAAATGTGTCTCAGTCACCTTGTCACATATATGTCACATATATGCATTTGATGCATTTAAAAATATTATTTGTAATAGATATTAAAATGTGCATTTCAAATCAGGCCCACATCTCATTACCCCTGAGTATAGAAATAAATGTTTGCACGTTGCCTGTGACTGTATCCTAAGGTAGTAATACCCTTAGATAGATTTTAATCTGTGATCATCTTTGTGCATAGACATCTGTGTCACGCTTGTGTTGCTATATTCTGCAGTTAATGTTTCAGTTTCTCAAAGGCTGATGGAGATTGCCCATTCAGACTTGCGATAAGGTTCACAGTTTCCATAAACCTACGGCTTCCCAGAAGCAGAAATTCTCTATGCATAGACCACAGCCATGGAATGCTGCAAGAAGTGATGGGCGTGGAGGCAAGAGGTAACCCCTGTCATGCCCCCACAGTGGTGTTGCAATGTTCGGCCTGGCATATTGTGGTCCTGCATAGACGCCACCACGAGGTGTTGAGCGTGCAGGTGAAAGGCCTCACGATAACAGCCAGTGGCATGATACGCTTCAACACACAGGCCCTTATCTCATCTCTCATCGGGCCTAAATTCCATCAGTGTCATAACCTTCAATATATAAAGCGCTCTGTGTGATGGGGAGATATGGAGTCCTCAAGTGGCCCAGTGATCAGTTCTGATTGTTAGGATGTGGGTGTGTTTTGGTTACCCTAAATTTAAAACAGTGATCCCCCATTGTTACTGTCCAAGTGTGGCCAGATGTGAACGCCCATCCTCTGGCAAAGTGTGTGTATGTGTGTGTGTGTGTGTGTGTGTGTGTGTGTGTGTGTGCATGTATGTGTGAAGGTAGGTCTTGGCAACAGAGGCTCGTTCAAGGGTAGGTTGTTTTGTTTAACCCTGCTAGTAACAATAATCTATGTGCTTGGGAGGCCTAGGGCTTTGTGCGGGCAATCCTTCACCCTCCATAGAGAAGCTCTTGAGACAGATGTTTGGTCACCTGTGCCATGGGACAGTGTTGATAAACAGTCTCTGAGGCAGAAGATCGGAATCAAGTGCTAATGCCCTTTCTCCACACCAAGCCCCCTCTCCTGTCTGTGCTTTGTATAAACAGTGTATCACATTCAGCTAAAGGTCCTGAAGGGTAGGAGAGTGTCGTCAAGCGTCACTAGGGCCTCTCTGCCCTCCCAGGTGAGAAGGGTGCCTTATCTGACGGGCTCCTACAAAAGAAAATACTGCAATCAGAGTGTGATGGTTTTGGATAAGAGAACAAAACGGGGCTTATACGGTAGTTTACAGAGACGTGCAGAACCGCGTGTGAGCTTCGCGCTTCAGAGGAGCCTCTTTGTGGGAACTCCTTCTTTTACTAGGCTGTGTCTATAGAGGAGCATGTTAAACCTATGGCACATTCCAAACCCATGTCAAACTAAATAAAGACATACCCACTCACGCTTTGATGGTGAAACATTGATTTATTGTTAGAAAACAAGAATTCTATGGTCGATTGGAAATTCACCAAATGGTACACTGCCAAAAGAAAGACAAGACTACTGACAAAGCTACTGTTCAACATGTTTTGAAGAGGGCTTTATTTGCTGGTCATTTAAAATAGCTTAGTTCAGACATTCCTCTGGAAGGATGCAGCAATGTATCATAGTATATGTATATATATACTTTGGAAGACTTCGATGGAATCTCTATTGGTCTCTTTGACAACATGACACCTCATGGCATGGATGGTTTATGTAACATGCATGTGATGTGTCCCCCATATTTCTTATCGTTATACTTTTATAGTTACATACACACATACTCAATTTGTCTCTCAGGATATTTTAGTGTGTAGGCCTAATCTGTAACAAGACCTTGGTGTCCTATTCCTTGGTCATCAGTCAGTAAATATAGCCTTTAAAACATGTTTCGGTGTGTCTGCTGGTTATTCTCATTAATGTGTTTTCCTTACTATCTGTCTCTTTCTACTTAATTCACAAAATCAGTTTTAAAGTATTTGCCTTGAACACTGATCTTTTTGATAAAACTTTATTCCTTTACAGGAGAAAAATAGTATAAAAATAAAGTTCATACAGAATAACAGCAACACCAATAATAATAATAATAATAATAATAATAATAATAATAATAATAATAATGAACACTGGAGTTATGAGGTTGTAAATGATGCTTAACTGGAACAACAAGGCATGTTGTGGTGATAAAGCTCCGTCTCAGATTAGACCTGACCCTTGTTTGAGCTAAGGTGTTTGGTCCCTGATGACAGGGATGTCAGGCACAGTTTCTCCACACTTGGCTTTGTGCTTTGGCACTGTGAGAGAGTGACAGAGCTGGAAGAGGTCTAGCCAGTGATATTTGCACCATGTTAACTGCCTATTAAGAGCCTGTAGACAACAGGAAAAGAAGCTTGTGAGGCGTATAAGCAGACCCTGGTGTGCTGTTTGCAAATGCTGTTGATGGATGTGAATAAATCATTGTCCCGCAGTGAATGTTTCGGAAGTGTCGCTTTATAAGGATCTTGCTCCATTAATAAAAAAAGGATAACAAATCTTACATGGCCACTTCATAAATAATAGACATCTGATGTTAATAAGAACAAGTCCAATACAAAAACCATAATAAATAAATAACTTAACAGCAATAAATATTTCCCCTAGCTGCATAATAAGGCAAAGAGATGCATAGCATCTAATAGGGGAGCGATCTTATCAAGAATGACAGACTTATTTACATGAGAGAGAGAAAAAAAAACAAAAAAAAACTTGAACCCCCCTCAGGGCTGAAGACTGAATACTCCTTATGCAGCAGACCTACGTGAGCCTCCTCCCATGTCCATGAAAAGGAGCCTCACAGTAAACAAGTGTATACACTCAACCAAAACATCCGCAGCCTAGTCTCTTAGCCTTGGAGTAAGGCACAGCTCCTAAAAAATGAATAGACATAGGTTTTCCATATGATTCATTAAAATCGTTCACAAAATGGATTGTCTTTTTGTACTCTTCAATGAAAGGGAAATCTCCACCCGATCTCCTAATACATAAAAAATATGAGGTCAATATGTATCTAAATGATATTGTGGTCAACAATGAGTTACAGTAAAGCGTCCTGAGAAATAAACTGAATATACACAGACAAACATACACAAGATTAACTGATAAAAAAGACATTGTGGATATTAAGTGAGAGTTCTTGGAAACTGCAACAGTCACAGACTTGCCTTTCTAATTTTCAAAAGATACAAACGGCAAAAGAAAGATCAGGGATCTGGTCATGGATCAAGATCATAAAGTTATTGAGCAGCCATTTCAGCTCCAGAGAGGGCTTATAATTTGTCCTTGCGTATCGACCCCCCACCCCCCCATTCTTATGAAACATGGCTGTGGTCAAATCATAAATGCTTTTGGATAATTACGGGTCATTAATGACATATTGAATACTAGCTTAACTACACACATGCTTAAAATAAAGATGAAGCCTTGACAATGAAAGAGATATTATTATCTCTGTGAATTATGTAGCCCCAGAGCTAGTGGTTTACAAGATGTCCAGTGGCCTCTTAAAGCCCCTCTGTTGCTCACATGTGCCTTCCCTTCAAATAAACCTTTGGAGGCAGAGATTCAACATCATTAGTGACAAACTGCTCCCCGCTGAGAAGCCTTAATAAATCACATGTTGAAAGGCTGTCAACAAGGTTGTTTACGGACATGTAAACTAGTTGTGTCAAATAATCCAAAGTGTCCTGCAGAATTCATCACTTGAAAGCAAATAAACCCAGCATAACCCTTTTTCCGGGGTGACTTGAAACAAAGCTAGCCTTTTGATGTAAACTGCTCTCATGCTCAGAGATTGCTGCACGAGAAAAGGAAACAGATCAAAGCACAATGGGAGTAATGTTCTAAATGGTGAAAGTCTTCATTGCAGTTTGAATGCAGAAAATCACAGTAATTGCAGTCTCTGTGTGCTTGGCATTATGTGGCCAAAATGATAGTCCCCTCGACCGATTAAGATAACTAGTGACAGTTAGCTTAGGCCATACAAATGTGCCACTTAGTGTTTTCGTCCGTCACTATATTGATAGGGCTAATCTTCAGATTATGCCAAGAGTGACTGGTCATTTCATTGACATGCTAAGATAAAAGTAAATAAGAAGAAACTGTATGAACCGATATGCATCCATATCTTGGTACAAATCAAAAGAGACAAGTCAGTTCATAAAAGTTCAAACCTCAGGAAGTCTGCTGGCTAGGACTGAGATCCAGGGTTTGAGTTAGTAGACTTCCCTTGAAATGGTGGTGGGGGTCGGATTTAAGCTCCAACATGTCTACAGGGAAGGCAGACAAACTCTTGGCTTCTTTATGTCACAGTCTCTTGTGACCTAACAGTGACAGAGCTGCCATAGAAGGGAAAGTACACATGCGCTACACCAAAGAATTCTTGGTTTGATAAATGTAACAAACCGAACTCAACTTTGCTTCATATTAATGTTTTACATGTAAAAGTTGTTGGTCTTAAAATTCAAAGTCTCCAAGCTCGCAGTTCTCCTTTCCTTGTGTAACTTCATGGCAGCTGATATGTCGGGAACAGGAATAGCATTTAGTAACTCTACATGATGGTGAAGGCACATGGAGACTGTGAAAAAAAACAAAAAAACTGATGACCAATTTCCTGTACCAGAGCTCCTTCTTTCCTTCCTTCCTTCACACAGCTGGTTACTCTGTGTTAACTTCCCTTTCAGGCTGAGGACTTGGGAAGACCTGAGCAGCTGACTGAACAGAGAGAGTTGCCTTTGGGTGTGGTAATGGCTGGCAGCACTGTTTCCATTGTGGCCACACTGCTTTGCACACCATCGCCACTCAGCCTCCGTATGATGCTCCCACTTTAGGAGACCCAGAGACTCAGACGTCACACCACCTTGCGTCAGAGACAGTACACATCGGTAACTTCCCCACCGCGGTTCACACCACCCGTCCAGATACCTCAGGCCTCCTGTTCTCTAGTTTCCTCTTGTTTCCGGAGCTTCTGATTCCATTTATTTGTAGCCTGCCATCCGGCTGCCTGTCTTTCTTTCTCCTTCTCATCCCACACAACTGCAGTTGGCGGCAGACAGGCGCTTGATGGTCTTCCAGGTGGTCTTTGCATCCATGAAGGACACGGCTTCGTAGTGAGTGGGCCGACAACATGGTTGGGAGCTTACCATGTGGCTTGGTATGCTGCCGTTCTCCATCACTTTCTTCAGGACCAGGTCATAATTCTTGCGTGCACTCATGCACGTGCCCACACAGTACTTGAAGACAACAAACTCTTCCGAGTCATAGCCCAAGCCCAGGTCGCGAACCTGCATCCTGATCCTCTCCATGCGGCAGTCTGAGCTCTCTTTCCCTTTTCCTTTACGGCCCTTTTCGTTCTTTCGGCGGCTCTGTGACCCTTTTCTTCCCCGCGAACGCTGGGATGTTGGCTCAGAGGCGGAGCGCTGCCATCGCCTGTGGTGATCCTCGCCCTCCTCCAAAAGTGATGGGCTTCCTGCAAGACATCAGTAACATGGGAGAATTAATAATTAGAGAGAACATCGACTGCATTAAAGTATAACTTGCCAAACAATCTAATGTTTCTTATACAAAAGGGTCCTTTCCAAGGGGAATCTTTCACACCTTAAAGGCATGCCAAATTTCAGGGCTTACAGAAACACGTCATCAGTGCCTTTAGAACTATGAATCAAAATGTTCCTCCGGCAAAAAGCGTTATAATCTCACCTCACCAAGCTTATCTGAATTTTGCTGTGTTAAAACTTGCCATGCAGTTTGTGATGTGCGTCTTAGAATTACAGAAATTTTCCGAAGGGATTTAGGTAATGGCACTAATCTAATGGTGTTATGCTAGCAACTCAGGAGGTTTCTGATGCTTTTTGCACCAAGTATAAAAAGTAACCTTTAACTGGCAGCTGAAAATAAGGAGTACACACTTAAGGTTATGTTAGGGTTGAGGGAGGTAATATTATAAATATCACTAAGTGTTGTAACGAGTAATATTGACTCTAAAAGTCTGACAACAAACAGCTGCATACAAAACAAAAGGTCATAAAAAAGAGCAAGGAGTCTATGAAATATTGTTTTGGGAAATATTTTAACCAATCCAATGTAAGACATGACCATCTGCAAGTAATAATCAGTCCTAATGCATGACTATACAGTAATGCCAAGGTTACAGACTATCAATAGCTTTTGTGGGCGTCAGCATAACCCTAACAATGTCAAGACATAAAGTAATTGGTGCTGTTGGAGATCACTTTCTCATGACATCCGAGATTCTGATACTAAATTACCACTACATATTTCCCAGCAGATTTCCAAAACATTAGCGTTTTATGGGAAAATTCCCATAAATTCTCCACTCTTTACAAGGTAAAATCTGCTAGCTTGGACCTCTTTGCATCCTTGATCCAGTTCTTGTGGCTGCAGGGGGAGGCAACAAGAGAAAGGCAGAAAGGACACGCTTTGGGGATGAGGGTCTCGTTCAGTAACCCTATATCGGATCTCTTTACATCTGTTTTGAGGCCCAGATCAGGATTCCAGGTCCCAGTGTGTGATACACCTCTCAAACGAGGTATCTGGGGGCTTCGGGGATGGAGAGTGTAATGAATATCAGGCTGATGATTGTTTCCATCCATGGAGGGACTGGGAGGTCGGGCCACTCTCCTCACCAAGGCCATCTTTTTTGCTCTCGCGAGCACAGTCGGCCTGGCACTCGGCCAGGAGTTATATTCGTTGTGTGGGAGCGACAAACTGTGTTTTATGGTGGTCACCAACCAGGGCTCAAGCTTGATTTACACATTATTGTTTTCACTGGGCCAAAGGGAAGTCAGAGTGTGTTCCATTTATTTGATTACCATTGCCCCTCAGAATAAAAATACTTTCTCCTTCTCCACCTCACGAGTGAGTATTAAAGCTTGAAACTGAAAGTGAAATATAAACACTCCCATAGACACACAGGACATGGGTCTTGAAGCAGTGAGCGATCCATATTTAGTTATACTTGACAACTATTAACTCTGTTGAGAAGATGCTTTGTTGTTAGACTGGATATCTGCACACTCACCAAGAAGCTCAGCCCAGGAAGAACGGTCATCTGTCTCCTCCTCCTCCTCCTGTGCCTGCGGGTCATTGGCTGGATGCCATGCCATTCTTGCTGAGCTTCTTAGCACTGCTGGCAAAGACTCCTGTCTATCCCTCCCAGCAACAGAGCCATCAGCTAGGGCTAGCAGGGAGGCTAGCACCCATAACATCACCTGAAGGGAACAAATCCAATCAACATTTAGTGCACACGCACAAATGTATATTTATGTAAAAACACAACTTGCTGACTGCAGGCAGTGGACAAGCAATGGAATTACCCAAACTCAAAGGGATACACTGGAGACAAACAAGCGCCCAACAACTCATTCACAAATTTAACATACCAAAACAGATGCCAGACACGTGTAAACAAGGGCGACACTAGTGTACACAAATACAACACAGGCACTCACGTATACATTCCCCAGTAAATCCCCTCAGCACCCAGACACATGCACACACACACACACACACACACACACACACACACACAAATGGAAGTTACTTGTTCTACACCTATCAGGCACAGTATCCCAAACATGACCAAACACAAAGGCCGCCAGCATTTCATGACTGTGCTGTGCTTTCTGTGGGAGAATGGAAATGACTGCATAGCCTTGTCAACACTCCCAACTGAGCCTTGAGGCCAACTTAAATCCGGCCAGCTTTCTTGCAAATCTCAACCAGAAGTTTTCAAACCACCCTCCCTTTCCCTCCCTCCTTCTCTCTCTCTCTCTTTCTCTCTCTTTCTCTGTCTCTCCCCTTCCCTTTCTCTCTCTCTGTCTCCCTCTCACTTGACGATGTGCCCCTGCCTGTCTGCTTGCGGCTCCTTCGTATTTGATTTGCCGCGTGTGTTACATAATGCTTGCAGGGTGCTGCATCCAGACTCTGAGCTATGGAGAGTAAAACGATCCCTGCTGGCCCACCACTGAGGCTGACCCACGACATGGAAACAACTTAGGTTCACTCCGCATCGGGGGGCCCTGGTACTCTTACCCTCCAACACCCAGGGGCCTCCACTGGCCCACGGCGGCCGGGGCCAACACCTTCGCCTCTTTAATTACTTAATTGACACCCAAAACCTTGGCTGGCCGCGGGCGAGTAAATATTTTAAGGGTGCTTATTAAATGAGTGTCTGCCAGGCACCAACACCAAGGGTAGATCAGATGGTGTGCATGTTTGTGTGTGTGTGTGTGTATATATGGGTGTCTGTGGGTGTGGATGTGTATATGCATGGGTGTCTGTGGGTGTGGATGTGTATATGCATGGGTGTCTGTGTGTGTGTTTGCATATATGTGTGTGTGTGTGTGTGTATGGGTGTCCGTGTGGATGTGGGGTGTGTAAAGTGGAGTGCTTGTCATAAGACAGCAATGCAGTTGCGTGGTTGACACCTTTCACTACTGATCAGGCTTTCACGGAAACGAGCAGTGTGTTTGACATGCCGGTTCACAGCAATGTGTTGTCATAACAGAGATGTTGACACAGTGGATTGGTTGCTCACTCACCCTCCATGTTCTCAGGTGACACTGGACAGATGACATTGAAGGAACCTCCTGCCTCCGCCACCTTTTGCCATCTGGAAAAGAGGAAAAACAAGAAATCAACACACAACAACCATAGTAATTGCCCCATCCAAGGGGAAAAAAGAAAATCTACCATGAAATCTGATGGGGGGGGGAGACTTGACTATCAGTGCTTGGATCAAAACAGATGTAAAAGAAAGTGTAAGGCCTGGAGCTGAGGCTGAAAATGGAACAAGCTGACAACGTGAACTGAAATCCTTGACTGCAGCCGAGTTGACGCGAGTCCAAGCAGCGGCTGTATCTAAGCCCGTGGGACGGGCGCCACAGGCGTGCAGAACACCGTGGATCTCTCAGCGCCGGCAGCAGCAGCAGCAAGGCAGTGGCAACAACGATCGCTCGGTGTTGGTTGACATGCCATGCCTGAGTGGGGCATGACGGAATAAGGTCACCCTGGCACGTCTGCCTCTGCTGCACACGCCTCGTCTATGCTTGTGTACCCTGCCTGCTCCCAGGCCAGCCAAGAGAGCCAGAGGCCAGGTTAATGTGTGTATGCGTGTGTGTGTGTGCGTGCACGTGAATGTGTGTGTGTGTGTGTGTGTCTGTGTGTGTGTGGGAAGGCTTAGCGTGTCCGAGCAAAGTTCACCAAAAGGACCTTGTATTCCTCGGCCCATTTGCCTTGAGTCTGTGTCTCACACACCATGCGCAGCCAGACGGAGGAGGACGGGACACACTGAAGACCTTATCTTCCAACTTCCCAGCATGGTCTCAGAGACACAGATGAGAAACAGACTTACGTTATATAGTTTTATTAGCGGTCTTCAACCCCTTTCTCTGGTACTGTGGATGCTTTTTAGTGACTGACTACAGCTGTCCTTTCTCACATTGTTAGATAGCAGCCAGATAAAGGAAATTCTACTTCCTTTACAAACTCTAACAATAGATAACGGAACAGACACTTGAGCGGTAATTGCATTCCAGGCAAGGCTTAAAATACACAAATATGTACCCACTAATGAGGCCAATTCAAAAGTAACTGCCATAAAGCAATTAAACCTTATTCTTCCCGGAGTTACTATTAATAGACACATAAATCAAAGGTGAGAAAAGGCGATGTTTTATCACATGCTTAAAATATCTTATTCCGATTGCCTATGCTTCTAAAAATACTTCCTTCCCCCCTGGGCATTTACCTACATATAATACTTTGACACAGTGCCTCGTATGGTTTGGCTGCCATGTGGGGTGGATCGAACAGTACAAAGGTTAGCAAAGGACCGGTGTCTTGTTGCACAACACGAGCGGGCTGCCGCCACAAGCCGTGCATGTAATCAATACCCTGTGATTGGCTCGTAAATTAGGACGGCCCGAAAAGAGAGAAACACTACAGTACAATCAACACAGAAGGGCAGCAATGGAGAGAGGATCGGGCTGAGAAGGAAGAGAAAGATGGAGAGGAAGAGGAGGAGGAGGACAGGGGGGTGGTGTAAGTGAAGCGTGAGGGAACAGTGTTACTGAGGCCTGGCTTGGCACACTGCTGTAATAGTACACGAGGCCATGGCTATGTGTGGATTCTCCACCACGCCATTCTGTATGCTAAATTAAAGTTGTAAAGTATCCTAAACTCCTCTGGACCAAAATGGAGTCTGGACACCGGAACACGTCTGATAAAAGGAGGTGTGCAGGTGTCATCCCCCCAGAGAGGCCTACGGAGTACACACACACACACACGCACACACACACACGCACACACACACACACACACATACATACTACATGCAGACATGCATGCATGCACACACACACACACACACACTCACACACACACTAAAACAAATTTGCACACTGGTGCATGCGCACACTCACATACACAGAAGAACAAAGCTGTGTGTGCAGATGTCTCAATTCAGGAGAATTTGTTGGAAGTGTAATGAATCAGTCGGGAAGGGCGGTGAGAAGAATCGCAGGTCAACATGGATGTCACATATGTGCCAGTGTGTTCAGACTTCACCTCTCCAGCAGCCTTCACAACTCTATTACTGCATTGCTCTCTACCATGAGTGGCATTGTCTGAAGCCCATAAATGAATACTTGTCTGCTCAAGCCTTGACCTGAGCTTAAGGCAGGGTGGATTGGAATCATGCCAGAGGTTTAAACCCATCGCCTGGAAATGTTCTGCATGTCAAACCAATGCACTGCCACCTTTGACTTCAACCCCCTTCACCGCCTCTCCCCAACCACCAAACTCCCTTGCTGCAGGATGGCACAAGGCGAGAAACACAATCTATCTCATTAGTGTGATCCTTTCACCGGCGCTCTTGACACGCAAGCCGAACCATGCACAGCCACAGATTAAACTTCTGGATGGGGCAAAGAAACGGCCCATTTCTTTCCAGAAACTTCCTGTTGCATAGCACAGCTGCACGACCATAAATGTCTTTTTCTGGTTATCATTTAATTGAGTCAATGTGGTGTTTATACAATAATTCAGCCCTTGGATGGTGTAATAAAAAAAAAGAACAGACAAAATAGCCAACTGTCCTGGCTGCTTAGTCGCTGCTGCACAGTATGTGAAGTATGTGAGAACAATATGTTTATGTTTAAAGTGTATGTTTGTACGAAACTTAATGCATTGACAACACTTCCTCTGTCAAATAGCCAAACGCTCCAAATAGCCATCTTGTTTATTCACTATTCCGCCAACACCATAATAACCATCAGTATAGCATTTACTGGATGTATATAACTGAATGTACATGCAAACAGGCAATATGCCTTGATTACATGTCCCAAAGACCCTCTAGGAAAGGGTGACACAAGGTTCCTTTCTTCTGCAGGGTCAAGAAGGTTTTCCAAAGAGATTTCCAGGTTTCTAAAAGAAAGCAAGAACTAATGCTTAAAAAATAATTGAATCAAAAACTATTTTTTCTATATTTCAGGTCTGTTTCTGATCAACTAATGTCTGAACTAACTCTTAATCTCGTTATTCAGCTTCCCTCCATCCTCATCTTGCTAACCTGTTTAAGAGTGTTTAGCCCCTGGTCATCATTTCAGAACATGATCATTTCATCAAGTGGGACCCCCAGTAAAGACTAGGGGTGGGAATTGATAGGATTTTATCAATATCAGTGCCATTGTCGATTCTGCTTATTGGTCCATTATCAATGTTCTTAGCAATTCCTTACTGGTCGGAAGGTATTCTAAACTGGTTTTCAGTATCAGCACACAGGCCAATAATATAGTCTTTACCACTAAGGTGACAATATCAGCTTATTAGAATGAGGAAAACACTGCAGAGCTGTGCTGTCCATTTAAAATTTGTATTTGAAAGGCCTATTGCCAATGGTCTTAAATATCAGCACTGGTAGAGGAATTGATAATGTCAGAGGGATACAATACCAGTGAATTGAAACATTCGATTCTCAATTCTACTCAATTCCCATTTCTACTTAATTTCTGGCCCCAGTGAAGAGGTTAAAAATGAATGGCGCCACATCCAAAAGGGCTCAACGGGATGTGTGCTGAGTACCCAGTCATTTCATGGCCAAGTTGAGGACCATGTGAGTCCACCCTGACAGGAAACTGCAGCTGATAGGAACTCCTGTAAGCGGGTTCAGTCATGGTTCACAACTGAGGATTAGGATTGTTTTTCCCTCTTCCCCCCTCGTTTCAAACTAGCAATTAGTGAAAGTATCCTTAATCTCCACTGTCACAGTGAATGGGAACTTGTCAAAGCATGTTTACACAGAGAGACGGGTGCCAGTTTTAATGATATGACCAAAGAAAGTGAGCTTGGAGCTCTGGTACTCTGAACCATACATAGCAGCCCGGAGGAATTGTGAGCCACAGATCAAGGCAAGCGGAGCAGCCGTCAGCTGAGTTGTGTCAATCTATGGAAAAAGCCTCACTACTCCCAACGGCTCGCATGAACCTGCAGCCAAATAAAATATAAATAAAGGAAGATGTATATCATCACATTGATTGCACTGATACTGATATGGGGCCCAATGTTGTGGCCAGCTATCATCAGTTCTGATTCTTTTCATTGTCTCTCTGGGAGCTAATGTCAACGTTCTGACTTATCCCAGTGACTCTGCTGTAGTTGAAAGTTGCAGATGCAAATTCATACAATGAGAGCCTGTTTATCCAGATGGTCAGCCTGGGTCACATCATGGTTTCATGTGAACATAATCCTGGACAGAAATGGCATTAATAGGAACCATGGAGGTTTGTAGTGTGGAAAGGAGTGCAACTGAGGACACGTTTCCACACTCTGCTACACTATACGTCTGTTTCTCTAACTGAGAAACTAAGGCACTGTTACACTCAGTGGGCCACGTTGGATGCAGAACACTAACACCCAGCCCGCATCTGTTAAACTGCAATCCTGTTTTTGCAACTTAAATATGTCACTCATCAGCAAAAACTGGAAGATCTTACTTTAAAATCCCCCTCTGTGCTTGCTGAAAACGCTTGTAATCTGTAGACGGAGGGAGAGTGACGTCAGTTAAGTTATTTTGACAGAGCCACTTATTTCTGAGTTTAACGAGATACATTTTACATTTTCTCATTGCAATCATGGCCTATAGTGACTTTAGGCAGTTAGTGGCCTGCAGACAGACTAAACACTCGAGTTTGCCTTCATGAAACCATCTAATTCCTCACAGTCCTGACCTTTACCGCAGTGGTAAAACTTTACCAGTATGAGTCTGTCACATAGAAGATTACATTCAGTAGCAAACCAGCTTTTCACTGCTGGCATGAAATGGTCGGCCCAAATGGCTTGTCACTTCAATGGGTAACATCAAAGGGTACAGGCAGCCGTCCCCATCTGTTCAAAGCACACTATGCTCTCCACACGCCACTGCCTGTCAGGAGCGTGTTTCTCTTCTCTTCCGTCAATCCACTCCATTTTTCATGTCCTGTCAGTGTAACCACTGACTTAATCACACAGTACATTTGTTTGTTTTTATGTTTCTTTGGGCTCATTCAACTGAATTCAGTGATCCTTCTAAACAGGATCGCATCATATGTGCGTGATGCAGAGAGATGTTTGGGATTGCTTACGGGGGACCTAGGTCAAGCCTCTTGATGAATGTTGAGCTGTCTGGTGACTTTGCTTTTAACAAATGAAGTGGTGCCTGTTTGCATTCCCTAACAAGCCATGTCCTTGTTGAGCATGTCTCTGGTGCCATACAGCAGGTGGCCAGCTGGTGCTTTGTGCTCACTCTCCTATTGCCCCAGTGCCATCGCAAACACACCACTAAGGTCACTCCATTTACACAGCGGTCAAGGCCCCCCTTCTCTAAAGAAGTAAACTTATGCTGACTCACTTGGGAGGGTTAAGTTCAGTGGCCTCTTGTCGCTCTCTTTTTTTTTATCTCTCTCTCTTATCTCTACTCTTTTTTTTTTAGTTAAGTGAGTCAAAGTGTTGCAAGTTGTTACAGGGACTTTCATGATTCATCCAGTTTGAGTGGGTTGGGGGTTAGGTTTGTTTACATGGATCCCATTGCACTGCATTCTCCCAACCGCTTTTGTTTACAGTCCTGAGACCAGCAGGAGCTGCTTGCTCCTCTGTGATGTGAAAGAGGTAACTCTTGCTTTTGGACTGCCATCTGCTTTGGCCACCCCACCTTTGTTGGGGGTGTCTACAGCGCAGGAATCGCACCGTTTGATCTAGGCCTCAAAGCGGGTGGCCACCTTCATTCCACGCATTCTACATAGTAAAACCTGATACATTTGGACACACCACTGTGACACACTCTTCTTTATCGTAAGCATACGTTTCACTTCTGCCCTCATTTTTTTTTATTTAGTACAGAAAAGACTCCACCTACAGACAATCCAAGTCTTAATTTGGTCTTAATTTTATCACAGTTGAATGACAATAAAATGCATCATCCTTGAATCATCACAAATTATGAAAATTCATTCTGAAAGCACTCTGTGGGTGGTGCTTCTAATGGTCTTTCATCTATACAGTCCAGTTTGATAAAGTTCATGACGGAGCAATCACTAAATCCTTTGTAAAACCCTCACTGATGTTAAGCATACACTGCTGCCCCTGATGCACTTCCTGATGGGGAGGACTTCATTAAAGAAGCAGTGCACCAAAAGCCCCTGGCCCCAGCCTCTAATGTAGCGTCAGACTAAGATTAACTAGGTGACAGTGAGGGTGACAAACACACTTTCAGTCCAAAGGCAGCGCCCGTAAACTGCTATAGCATTTGCAGCGCACCGCTGCGGTAAGCCAGCACCATAATGTCAGAGCTGACCTGACCCCGGTGAGGCTTTAAGGTGTTTCTCGTTAGGGTGGGGGAAAGTCAGCCCATTCATTAGCCTTCATCGCAGTAAAACATATTGCTGTTTTTCTGCCATTCGGTGACTCGAGATCATAACTCATCCTAGCACCACTCTGCTGCTTCGGCCAAGGGAAGTGACTCAGTTTGAGCTTAGCCTGGCCCCAGAGGTGGCCGGCCCTTTGATGAGTGTAGGTATCTCAGAAGAGAAGTGGGGCAAAAAAATAAAAGGGGGAGCAAGAATTTAGATTTATAAAGCTCACGCAAGATCTGAAAGGAAATTAAACTCCAAGTTCAGTTGAGGAAATAAAACAGCTTGCTCATAAATGGAAATGATCTGGTCAAAGTCATCTGCGGGTCGACAGAATGAAAAAGCTCCTCCTTGCTGCTTCTGAGCAATAATGTTGATGGTCTAATCTATGCTGTTGTCTGACCAGAATCACAACGCATTTGAGGGCATGCATACGATTATAAAATCCTTCCTAGACAATGATCCCTGTTATTTTGCAATTTACTGTATTAATATAAGCCCATAACAGAGGATAAAAACATAAATAAGACAAAGATAAGAAATAAAGGAGTGGGCAGCAAAAAAAGATAAATCTCTGCCTGACTTTCAAAACCAACTTCTTGAAGCCAAGGTAAGCAGAAAATCAATTAAAACACAGCTGACTGACTGCTCGATTCAGAAACTATTCTGAGGCAATTTCTGAGTTCCACATGTGGAACAAGGGCAAGTCAGCTCGACTGTGAGGTGCGGCGTGTCAGGCCCACAATGGAGAGAGAGAGAGAGGGAGCCTCAAGTGGACTGGACTGTGATAAAAATGACAGTATATGTCAAATATTTTCTCTTAACACCATCACTTAAGTAAGCAAAGTGCAAGGCCGGTCCGGGCAGCTTGCAGTGATGAGTGATGCAGTCCTGACCATTTAACAAGGTGGGGCATAGGATTTCTCACGCTTTTTTTCTTGTGAAATACTGCTGTAAATGCCAAATGTCGTTAGGTCTAAAAGCAAGAGTTCATGGGCGTTTCTCACTGTCACACCAGCAAAATGTGTGATGGCATTAAATATTGTGACAAGCTGGTCCACATAAACAGGCTTGCCTCAGACAGGCCCTATCTCCAGACGTATCTGCACTGAGAAGATAAGAATATTGCAGTAGGGGGAAGCAGACATCAAGATAATCAATGTTATCTTTTCTCTGAACGGTAATCTTGGTGATGGTTCAGTTTTTCCAAAAACAATTGTGGGGAGTCTCTGCTCTCTGTCCTAAGTGATAACAAAATAGCTGGAACCAAAATGTAGAAATTGAACTGAGAGGAAGTTAATAGAGAAGGGCCAAAAAGTACCTATTCCCACATTGAAACACATGTGAAAACCATCACTCTATTTTCTGCTAATAATACAATGATGTTCTTTCCGAAACAGACCCTCCAATCAGATAAACTGCAACTATGCAATCAGATAAGCAATTGTTTCATTGTCAAGTGGCCATTTAATTCAAAATTAAACTTCTTAAAGCCCACTCATTACAAATCGAAAAGAGGGAAAAGGCACTGCTGGAAACCCAAGTGCCAAGCTCACACTTGCCCTTTCTCTGAACATGTTTTTGTACCAGCCATGGCTGTAGCCTCACTTTTAAAGCACAATAAATACAATTACTACACACTAAGATCTAGCAGCAATCCCATTCAGCACGCTTGCAGCCACATATGGTAGTAGACAATGGGCCTATTTAACATTCTTGACACATTCCAATCAAATACCTTAAAAGGACACTTGGACACAAAGGGGGGGGGGGGGACGGTGTACTTTTTTAATGGCGTGATGGTGATTTGTTCCAGCTTTGAAAAACTGAAGATAAACTGATCCCTGTCTGCAGTGCACCTGGGTAAACTTTTCAGGATTTTTCAATAGCTGAATTGCAGACTATTAGGTGAAATGTTCAGTGAAATATACCACTGCGCTGCGGAATTTTGGCCTGGCATCTAATAAAGACTATCCCCGAAAACCGAAATTACATACAACAGCTCAATGACTGGTGAAAGCAGAGGAACAGAAAGTATTTCTTGCTGTTTTGTCTCATGTAAATAGCATGGCAGATGTGACACTTGTGTAGATGTCAGATCTGCATTTAAAATTCAGTATGGCAAGTTATTAGAAATTAGGCCTAAGTAAAACACAGACATCAGCTGCATGGGACATTTCGAGACATTTACATGATGATCTGGCTGAGTGGCTGATAATATCTGTCACAATCAATATACTTTAACTAATGAAGAAATATTATAGTACAAAGACGATTTTATACAAATGTTTGAATATTTTCATATTTCAAAATTGCCCTTGGTCATTATTGGGCTGCTTTAAAATGACCAAGAGATAGGCTAGCACAAATGGTCGACATAGCCTAAACCAAATTCGCCTTGCAGATTCACTGTGTAGTTAACTACGACAGAAAATGTCTACTGAAATGATTGAGGATCACTCTAACTATAATTTAACTCTAACCTGTAACGGGGATAAATTGGTAACAGGTGCTTTTGTCGCCCTCTTCGGCAATCTCTTTCAAATTATTACTTCGCGCGTTTACAAACCAAGAGAGAAGACATTCAGAATATTGTAGCCTAAACGAGAAGAGAAATCTGTGAAGTGCATAAGAAAAGGAAGAAGACTGATAAGCACTGAGGACTGACCAGCAGGATAAATAGTCCTCTGGCCTTGAGATAAGCATCTCAGGGAAACGACAAATTCGTTTGATAAGGAAAACTCAGAGCCCATAGCACTAAAGCAATTACACATGGTTAACATCAACTTTGGCCAGTGTATTGATTGCCAGCTTTCTTCAACCTCTCAGCAACAGTCTTAGCCTGAACTTGCATGGACAACGTCTGAGCCTCGCCTCTTCAAGTTTAAATGATTTGCGGATTTTTGCATTCTGAATGGACAAGGGCCCTTCTGGGTGTGCTACATATAGGTATGAAAGATAAACATTAGCTTCCTTGGAAGGGAAAACCATCCAAGAATAACGACCTGACACAGGCCTACTACTAAAATAATAATGATAATAATAATAATAATAATAATAATGATAATGATAATAATTATATGCCTTATAATAATAGGTCTAATAATTATACCTTAACGGTAATGTTTTTTGACGATGGCATTTATTTCATTCATTGGTAGCCTATGAATTCATTGCATGTTTTCAGCTGACTATGTTGATTTAGTCAAGAACTAGGCTAGATGTGATTAATAAATACGAAGCAAAAGTTACATACTGTCACAAAAAAAAACATTAAAGGCTATACCCGGCAAAAAAGAATAACACTGTCTAAAAATGATCTACAATTTTTGAAGTAACGGTAATGGCAATATCTTACCTTTTCTGACTTGGACAACCTCTCCGATCATGGACGTGCGCGTGCGAAATGAGTTAAGAAGCACTTAACAGATGAAAACAATCCAAAGGTGACGGTACTCTATTCCTCTGTAGACTTTGCCTCGATTTGTCTCTAAAATACAGTAGCATAATTTTTGAAATCCGAGTTTCAGTTAGAAGACAGCAGCCACATAGTCTTAGAAACTTGAGAGTTGTCTTGAGTCGTCTGGACCCAGGTTGTGTCTCGCTGCGTCTCGCTTCGTACAATGTTGTAGACGCGCAGAGACGACTGCGTTTTGTAACAGAGGCTGGAAATACTGGATCTGTGAAACAGGTATGTAGCCTAACGTCTTGAGGACGCTTCCAGTACTCTTGTCCTCCTCGATCAAATCCCTGCAGCTTTGTGTTAATTCAGGCGCCACATACAGATGTGTCGAACCCTTCCAGGTGTCAAATTCCAGTTTGTATCACATGAACACGAAGTGTACAGGTTGTTAATGATAGCCTAATTAGCATGACTATTGACGAAGCTCCCACAGATATCCTTCTCAGCTGTTTTCTTCCCTTTGAGCGACTGGTTAAGTGTTGAAATTGAAACCTCTGAATGCCTTTAGACGTTTACCGGCCAAGTGAGAGCTTACGGAGTTTTCGCACAACACTCTGTTACTGCCGGATCGACCCAGGGAACTCCTGAGACGGCACAGTGCGTGCTAGAGCTATACCCATAAGCAACCTTACTTCTCTCCTCTGTTGTTTGTTGAATGAATGCATGACTTTACAACGCAAACGTTTAGCCTGCAGAGAAAACCCAAGCAATTTCTTTGTGGAAAACACTCCGAAAAATTACGTCAAAGTATCAAACATAAAACAATTCAACTGGAATGCGTAATATGTAGGAAAATTAAAATTTCTGTTGCAGTGATATCAAGGTCAAATAGCAATTACGCAGCCAACCAGGCAGGCTGACTCACTGGCACAATCAGCACTCACTTATCAGCATTTATGGCGAACAATAGCCTGTATCCCAAATCTCATTTTTATTTGTGATATCAAACACAAGAGTTTGGCATGTTCAACACAGGTAAATAACCAATTTTTCAACTCAAAGTTGGCTAAAGACCACACTTTCTAAACAGTAATAGGCTCTCATGGCCAAGTTTCCCACAAACACCACACTGTGATCACTGGCTTTGGGGGACTTATCAAGATTGGCAGGGTATCAAACCTAGCTAAGCCGGCCTCAGACCCCGTTCTCCGATTGTGGATCAGTGCCCTAGAGCAAAAAATCATCTGAACCATCTGAAATCCTCTGCCAGAGTGCAGATTAGGAAACCCTCAAGAGCCTCAATTCCTTCTTTGGACACCCTGGGCCTCAGTGGGAGGTAGCGGAGCCTGAACTGCTTCCTGTACCCTTGACTGAACACCCATACTGAGGGGTTGTGTGAGTGTGAGTGTGGTGGTGGGTAGCCAGTCATCTCTTTTAGATCCAATATTTGAACCCAAGAGTGGAGACAGGAGTTTGCGGTGTCAACAAGGTGTAGCTGTGCCCGTTATCCTGATACCAGGGGATTTATTAGTAAATGTGGGGTAAAGCCTATCTGTGAATCACTGTGCTTGGGTTTCAGATGAGTTCATTCATTAACTTGTACATCAGCTGATAATAATGATGATTTTCACCCAACCGTATGTTACTACCTCTGAGCTGTAAATGGGAATTAGTTTGTCATTCGTCACTTACTGAATCGAGTATTGACAAAAGTGGACTAAACTGTTACTATCCATCAGTGATACATGTTTAGATGAACAAGTAATGCCTTTCTTAGTTTTTTTTTTTAAGATGCTATCTTGGTTAGCTGTTTACATGTATTTACATGTGTTAATGTGTTAATGATAATACAGTGTTAAAAAGTATGTAAAAATGAAAAACAAGTAAATGGACAAATAATTTTAATGAAACAAGCAACAGGCGCAGCCCTACCCTATTCTGCATTTTTTTGGGGGGGGGGCATTTCCTTCTGCTGGGGCCAGGTCAAGTGTTGCATTACACCAGGAGAGGTTCACGCTTCAGTTCAGATGGTTGAATAGACTGACCCAGAACTGTCATAGACATATCTACTAAGACAAGGACGGAGGTCAGCAGTGCCAGTATACGCCTGCTGATTTTTGACATCAGCAGAAACGTGGCATTTTCTCAAATAACTAAGATGGGTGAACCTCATGACTCATGTTTACAATATAGGGGGTTCATGTTTATATTGCATCTGCTTTTACACATATTTTTCTCGTTTCTTTGCCAAGAATTTGACTCACTGCATAGTGGAAGTTGTGGAATAGTTTTTGTTTTGTAATTAGGCTTTTGTGATATTTTTTAAAGTAGATGTTTTTACACTGGCACTGCCTTCAGAAGAAGCAGATTTCTTGGCCACCAAACACGTTCCCTCCCTCCCTCTTTCTCTCTCTCTCTCTCCCTCTCTCTTTTTCTCCGAGACGATTAATGGCCGAGCCCAGCAGGCCCATTGCTTTAGCCAGATCTGCCACATAACGTGCATAGCCAGGGCTTGACCCATAGCAGGGAGCCCCCCAGACCTGTCTAAATCCAGGGGCTCTACACAAACAGCCTCCCACCTGCTCTGAGCTATAGCAGCCAACCAGCTAGCCAGCCAGCCGTTCAGCCGCAGTGCTGCTGTTGGTGCTGTCCCTGCCTCCAGTCCCTCCAACACGCCACTGGACCCCAATATGTTAGCGCGCTGTCTGACTTCTCACTGTACAGCACTGTATGTGTAATGAATAGCAGTCAACGCCAATAAATCTGCATCTTTCTTTGGTGTCTCACTTGGGCACCCCAGTGGATATCATTAACTTTTCACGTTTAAATAACGAGGAGTTTAACCTCTAAAATTGAACGGCTGACTGATACAATATTATTTCAATGGCTATTTAGGCTCAAATTGGACTCTGTCAGAGTGATGTATTTTCAGGCATATATTATTCAGCTGGAAAAACAAACCTCTTCTCAGCCACCCTAATGGACACTATGCAGGGAAAGTCAGTCTCTGTGGAGAGAGCAATAACCAAAAACCTGGACCTACATGAAAACAGCTGTGAAGTACCATAGTTGTTGCCAGTTTCAGTTAGATATTTATTTTGCAGTCGCTTTCTCTGTGCTTTTTCTGTTCAAGCAGTGGGAAAATGGCAGAATGACTTACAAGATTTTTAATTATTCATTATTTGAACTTACTGACCACTGCCATAGCATGTTAAGATAAGATCATCACATGGAGCAGCTTAAAAAATAACTTCTGAAAATACAAATAATTAAAACTACATTCCTGAATTAAAAAACACACACACACACACACATTTATCAAAGCAAGGACAGAGCAGAGCAAGTCACCAAGGATCCTGTAGTATAGTTGGATTGCAAAAAAAGAAAGAAAGAAGGGGGGGATTAATTCAAGGAAAATGTATAATAAATAAATAAAGAATACAATAAATAAATGTGCATCCCTGTATGAGCGCATGAAGAAACAGCATAAAATTATGGGAGTGAATCAGACACCACCTGACTACCTGACACTAGTGATTAGCGGGAGAACACTATCATGTGGTCAACCAGCCATAGTCCACCTCATCCCTGTGGTCATCCAGGCCCTGGGTGGCCACACTACTCGTGCCCCCAGGCACCCCTACTGATACCAGTATCCAGTTCCTGTGGAGAGGTTGATGGTGGTAGAAGATTCCACTCAGGGATAGCATTCCTGTACAACATGACAACAAAGTTGCTGTATTCATCTGTCTCCTTCATCCAGCCAGTCAGCAAGCCATTCTTCTGAGGGTGCCTAAACTTGTCCCTTTTTTTTCTCCCCTGGACAAAAACGTGTCCGTCATTAATGGGCCCCAGTGACTTAAACACACACACCCACATGTGTGCACGCACACACACACACATACACACACACACACACAGAATGGTAGCCTCTGGAAGGAATCTGCTCTGAGCGATCATTTGTCAAATATTCAGTTACAGCTTTATTCTCAAACACAGCTTAGATTTTGACAGGGTCACAACACTAGAGTGCCAATCAATCTAGGGTTGTAGGGTTATTTATACAAAACAAATCACAACTTTAATTAATCCTTTTGCTCACCAAATAACAAAGTGTTTAGCAGAGGAAGAATAAAACTTTAAATTTGTCTTGTTTTAAAATGAAACTATCCCCGATGAAGTGTGTGCTGTGCTTAGCCAAAGACACATACGCAGTCACCCAGCAGTGCAAGCAGAGTTCAAGCAAAACAGCTGCAATTTTATTACAGGGCTCTGAACACAACCAAATACTTTATTACAAACCCAGAAACTCTGTTCTGCCTAGGTGTTGAATTTGTAGGACGCGTAAGGATCATAAAGTAACATGTAACATGTTAAACTGCAATAAGAGTCACCTTTGTCTTTGATGTCGTCTGTCATGTAGACGCTCAGGGTCTACCATAAACAGTCAGTGATGAGATGCGCGGTGAAGGAGACGGGGTATTTGCATTGAAGGGTCGGTTTCAAACACCTCCTCATCTCTTCATTAGTCTGTTTAGGCTTTTGTCTAAACACAAGTGGAGTGAAAACTCCCCAATCCGTCCTGTGGCCCCTCGCTAGCACTGGTGGTACAGAGGAACATCAGGTTGCTCTTCTCCAGGGGGCTCTCTCTGTGCGTGTGTGTGTGTGTGTGTGTGTGTGTGTGTTTGTCTAAACCAGCGCAACATAACACACACCTCTGTGGTTTATATTTAGCCTGGGCGAGTAATCAGAAGCACACAAACACCAGGATTTGCTGCAGGGTCCTGAATGTGTAATGGCAACAAGAGGCCCCTCTGACCCCTCCTCCCCTCACCTATATGATCTGGTCAAAATATTTTGTGCTGTTTGAATACAGATGCTCAACCTGATATTATGCATGTTGATATTGATGAAGTTTGAAAATGATGATCCAGTACATGGTGACTGTATCCAGGTCAGCGTATAGTGCATACATGGTTGCTGTCGATGCCTGTTTCTCAGCCCTCACAAGACAAACGCGCTCAAGAAGGCTCCTGTCATGAGTGTAGAGGGCCATTAGGTTTGACTGATCCCAGGCTGGTGTGTGGGATGATTGCACTGTGAGACAGTTGCGGTGCGGGCTGCGCTCTCGTCCCGCTTGAGAGACTGAAAAATAATACACCTTCGGCAGGCCACTCTGACGCAGCAGCACGGGAGGCCCCAGCTGGGAGACGCGGAACAACTGTATGACATCAAAACGTCCCAGTCCGCCCCGGACACATTAACAGCATTTCTCTCTCTCTCTGTGTGTGTGTGTGTGTGTACCTCGCGGTCAGACAGGTCTCCCTGTAGTTGTGTGTGTGTGTGTGTGTGTGTGAAAAGATGCAGTAATGGAGGGAGTGGAAAGCTGACAGAGCTGGGAAAAGTGGGTGCAAAGAATATTATTTTCCCATCTGCACAGGTTCCCATGCCTCACGGTTTTTATTTGGGAGTGGGGTGGAAGGGTGTGTGTGTGTGTGTGTGTGGAGTAGGTGGGCGGCAGAGAGGCGCTCCCCTTTCCTGGGGAGCTACGTCAAGGCAGGCTGGGCAGGGCGAACCGGAGCCTGAGCTTGAGCTGGAGTCTGAGTGCTGGAGTCCCGGCCCCAGTCCTGGCCCCGGTGCAGATGCACTGTCAGAGAAAATGAAGGGGAGAGGGAGGTGAGGCAGTGCAGGCTCTTCCCCTCCGAGGCTCTGGGGCGTCCCTGGCGAGCGCACGCGGCGGCCGGGAGGGCCGCGTCTCTCTCTGAACTTAATTAAAAAGCGATGGGTCCTCGCCCAAGCGAGAGGCACTGCGGAGGCTGAATAAGAGGGGGCACAGAGAGCGAGATGAAAAGAAAGAAATCGCTGAAGAGAGTAGACAAGAAAAGAAAAAGAAACCAAAAAAGAGAAAGGGAGTGAGAGAATATCTCTCAGTGCATCTGAAACCAGACAGGCCGCGGGCGATGGAGTGTGAAGACACTCCTACTCTGGCGACCCTTCTGTGATGGTGTTGTCACTGGGAGGCCACCTACATGGAGTAGACCACCTGTCTGCTCGCGTCGAAGGCCCCTCTGCCTCCACCCTCAATCACACACACATACACACACACACGCACAAACACACACACACACAGTTCCCCTCCAGGCCTCCCTCTCCAAACCTCTGAGCATGTCCAGGTCAAGGATCCTCTTTAAATAGGAGCCACCTGCCTGTTGTGTCCATAGCTGAACTGTCTGTGATCTCACACACTTGCTAAATCTGTTTGCTATTTACTGCAGACTGCACTCAAAGCACATTAAATGTTTAGGACACGGATCTGAAAACTGCAGCAGCAGCACGCAGAGATAAGTTATAAGCAACATCATTGTGATGTGTTTGGTCAGTTCCAAGAATGACCTTTCAACACATATGTTCAAAAAATTTTTAAAAAAATTGTAAAATTCTTATTTTTTCCTTTGTCTTTGAGAAATGAGGCAGCTTCATATGGTAAGACTCAGCAAATATGGTCTATGATGGGAGCCTGAGGGAAAGTTGACAAATTGAAGACGTGCAGCCAGTGTTTCCAACCCCAAGGTCAACATGAGCAGACTTTTAATTTAATTCAATTCTGAGTTGTTACCGTTTGCATGCATTATTACAGTGCATGAAATCTAGAGTAATCTTACCCAAAAATGGAGGCGTAGAATTCCCCTGCTAAAACTACTGGCGTACTGTGTGGAATTGCATTTTCAAGGAGCAATCAAGTGCAGATGTTAATATAACTACACCAAAGCAAAACACAACAAAGGACGCACACACACACACACACACTTATTTGGTTTGGACACTAAGACAAAGCTTGATTTAGTGTTCCTTCAGGACCACCTCACAGCGTTATTACTACACTGAGAGGCCAGGCTTGAGTGGAGTTAAAAATGAAATATCCAATTACGGCAAGGAACCTATACGGGACTTTTGAAAGGATTTGAGGCTGTATGAGCAGATGCAATATCTGACTCTCCTGACCATTCAAAACAAAGAGAAATAAGGTGACAGTCTGTACAGCCAGACAAAATGATTAAATGATGGAGAATGGCATTTGGTAGCAATTTAAGAATTGTCCAAAGGGCCTCATCACCATTTCCACTGTTCTGAAAGTCATTTGTTAGTGTTTTAATGACAATTACATCAATCAATAATTCCATTCCTAACAAGGCTACTCCATTTTCCGAATCCTTTTAATGTCATAGATATTTACACACTGGCCAATGAAGACAAAAAAAGGGACTGGTAAAAATAAAACCCACATGAGATTTGCGACTCTGTGAAGCCAACTGCTTTTAATGATTCATTCTACACTTTCACGCATCTCAGACTCTGACATGGCTCCCTGGAGATCAAGTGCAGAGTGCAGTTAAACTTCAAGACCTCCTGTTAGCGGTTGAAAAAGCCTGTGCCTGATGGCTAAGGCATGCAGTGCACTTTCAAGTATACTGAAGCCAACACATCAGCCCAATATGACCCAGCCTTTGCCTGCTTCAGGCAACAACAGAATATTTGAAGACATTCCAGCATCTCACCTATTACTCAGAACCCAAATATGACAACAAGGTGAACTTAGCTGGAAGCAGATCAACAAGCTGTTTGTGTTCCAAGACATTGAAGTCATTATCTACGTCATTTGTTTGTAAGATAAATGTTAACACCCTATTTGAAAATTTGGACTTTGAGATGACAATACCCTGCTCTCTAGTTATTATATAATTATTTCTTCCTGGGGAAGAGACTGAAATACCAAGGAATGAACAGGTTGGATAAAAGTAGTGTGTAGGGTGGGGGATTAAGAGAAATGAAATAATTCCATTCCATTTCCAGAAACAGCATCTTTCATAGAATCATGCATGTTTGGACCTTTGAACAGCCTTTAATGCTGACCTTCGACCTTTCAGCATAAAGACTGCGGCAACACCCATCACCATGACTCATTGGACACAGAGTGTTTATCCCCGACATTGACTCATAAACAAATTATTTATATTGATGGTACTCCATTAAAAAGGTTCTCAGCAAAAGACTCAGAGTAGCTCTTAAGTCCATTAACAAATGAGTATCATTCACATATATGGTATGAAGAGCTGAGGAGGTACAGCAGATTTTGGTCGCTGTTGAATGAAGGTAACCTGAAGATGGTGACCCAATCATAGCCTTCCCATGTTATCTAGTAGGCTGGAAAGAATACAGGTGTTTTGACCAGAAAAGATTCCTATCTATCGTCTTACATACCAAAACAAGGGGCTTAAGATTTATGGGGACTGTCAGGAACAAAGAAACAACAACAAAAAAAGTTCAGTCCACCAGGCTGCTCTGCAATGACTATAGATATGCAGACAGCAGAAAATCAAGCCTAATTACCAAAGCACATTGTACATGGAAAACAATTGAACATTTGATGCAAGCATGATTCTGGATCCAATTTGAACCAGATGATTTCTACTGATTATTAAAAGGCCTTTAACCTAGCATAAGTGCTTACACAAAATACTTCCAGAAATAATGTTGGTGATATGGTTTGCATTTAAAAGTGAGATGTAGGTTTGGGCTGTAATCAAAGTCTTGTTTGGTGCCAGAAATCCATCTGGCACATTACGCTAGGTGAGAGGGCAGCAAATTGGGCAAAAACGTAAGCTGGATTTTCTCAGAGGGTGCTTGCAATTAGTGTTTCCTAATTGGATAAGGCACTCGATGTGTACAGCACACACACAACTTTATAAACAGTGAATTAACCTCAGGCCTCTTCATCCACCTAAGAAACATGTTTGAAAGCAAATGCAGCTCAGGGCCATTAGCTTCAAAAGACCGACCTACACTGAAGTTTAATGGCACATACCTGCAGCTAAAGCAAGTCGGAGACACAGGTAGTTCATTCAGAATGTTGTATAGACATGATGCGTTTCACATGGTGAAATATTGAATAATAAAAAAAAAAAAGTCAGTTAAAATTGCTAAAGTGCTTTTTGACAGCTGTGTTCACAGAGATGACGTGCATCTCATGAGACAAGGTAAACCCAAAAATATCCATACTGAAATGTTGTCAGATGAGTAAATTATAGTACATCGCTTGAACTTGACCAGTGGATTATGTGTTACCTGGAGACTCTAGAGGAAAGACAAAAGGAAACACAAGCATTGTTAAATACTGAGTTTTTTTTAATAAGGTTTGTCCCCTTGCTCAAATACTGCAACATATTGAAATGCAAATTAATTTATAAACTTGACAGCAGAACAAGTGATAATTTCATAACAAGTGATAATTTCATAATTCGTGGCATGTGTACTTATTTTTGCATTTCTCTTGATAACAGAGGGGAATAAGCTCCCCTGCTCCACATTTAGAAAGAAACAAATCAGGTCGGGCACTGTATACAGTAATTCTACCCAATCAGAGCAAAGGGTACAGTGGAAAATCACAATCAAATGTGCTCTCTTTAATATCAGAGCAAAACATCTTCAGCAGAAGTGATATGGAACATTATACATGTGCGTAACAAGAAGCGCAGACATGGCAAACAGCTTAGATGCTCTCACACACACACACACACACACACATGCTTGCTTGCGCACACACACACACGCTTGCTCGTGCGCACACAAACACACACACACACACACACACACACACACACACACACACACACACACACACAC
This sequence comes from Tenualosa ilisha, assembly GCA_015244755.2. Taxonomy (NCBI): domain Eukaryota; kingdom Metazoa; phylum Chordata; class Actinopteri; order Clupeiformes; family Clupeidae; genus Tenualosa; species Tenualosa ilisha. The sequence continues at coordinate 3,141,290 of PYXC01002775.1, read as the reverse complement.
ACACACACCAAAAACTCTATACCCTCAGCACTTAAACGTAGAATTAAATATGATTCCCAATACTGCTCTTTGGAAAAGAAAAAAAAACCAAACATAATGTAGAAATAAAAGAAAGCAGAGAACAAAGCAGCTTCTCATTGCAAATAACATTTTGAACACTTATAAAGGAGGGCAAAGGTGCATTGGCCATCTACACCTGCTCAGTCCTCCGACAAGGCGTGTATGTGTTTGTGTGTATGAGTCTGTATGTATTCATGAATAATTTTTTCTTTTCTCTCCATTAGTGTATATTGTCCGGACGGTGACAGTCCTTTCCTCTACAACCCAAAAATGAGCCAGAGGGTAATATAACAATAACAAAAAAAAAAGAAAAAAAGACATAAAAAGAAAAAATTACAAACAAGAAAAAAAGAAAACCTCCAGTATCTCTTTGATGTTTATGTTGTGAATACATTCAAGCACATGGGAGGAGATGCGTTTCCTCCGGAGGTATGTTTGGCACAGACCGGCCTGTTTCCACCGTCTCTCGACTGGCTGTGCACGGCAGTGGGCCTTTGGTTCCTAGCTGCTCTCCAGACGCCACCCAACCAAAACACAGACAGACCCTGCTGCCACAGAGGAGTGGAGCAGGTTAAGTCCCGGCGGGGCTGGGGAGCAAACAGTACTGAGAGAAGCTTGGGTGAGGGACGGTAAGGAGAAGGAGGAGGGGGTCGTTCAGTCGGTGGGATTGAGATGTGGGAGAAACTTCATTCTGCTGTCCCCTCTAGGGCTTGATGTCCTTCAGTTCAACAAAGGGCCGAGTTGAGCTGAGCTGGATCGGGTCGTGCTGGTGAGTGGGGTGGAAGGATAGGGGTGGGGTGGGGTGGGGTTGGGTTGGTGGGGTTGAGTTCTGTCTTGTCTCAGATACCATTGGTCAAGTCCTGTATGACTCCAGCCTTTACCAGCTTCTGCAGGAACTCCTTCTCCTTGGCAATGTTGTGTGTCCAAGACTACAAGAGGCAAACAAATGAGGATAATGACAATCAGACCCAGTGAGAATGTTAGTGTGACTGCATGTGTGTTTTTGAAGGGGGTGGTGAGAGAGAGAGTGTTTATCATAGTGTTTATCATGTGCGTGTGTATGTGTGTGTGGTTGGTTGCTGGAGATTAAGTGTTAAAGCAGAAACATTCCTGTGGAATGCAGGGACATCAACCTAGTGGCTCACACTCAAAAACAGAGTGCACTCTGTCAGTGGAAACACAGAAAACTGGAGAAAACCCGGAAAAACACTCCACGGATCAAAGGGAAAGGAATTCACAGACACATAAAAGATGTGTATATGTTTACTAGCTGCACGTCCTACTGGGAGGACACCAGACCTATTATGGAATCTCAAAGCGCTTGCATACAATCGTATCCAGCTTTTCACTACACACCTTCCCAAAGCCCACTGCTGAGTGACGGAGACAAAAGCCGCTTCTGTGGATCACCTCTGAGTAAACACCCATTTCAAGTCAAGAGTCTATTATGCTGCACAATAGGAGTAGTGCTCTTACCATACAACTCTGGGCTTTCATTTCTGTCATGAAAGCACCAATCGGTATTTTGTGACACCGCAGAGCATTTTCCACTGTGGGTGAAACCACTTGGTACCACAAAAGCCCGACAAGAGTATAGAAGGTAAAGGCACAAAGCTGCTAGTCTGGAAGAGTTTAAAGGAGTAAAATCATAACAATAATAATCATAATAATGCTAAAAGCACAGAGTTGGAAAAAGAGCCGTCATCTTGACAACAGTGTTGAGCATGTGGGGTATGCGTGCATATAGAAGCAGGTGAATCATGAGGTGTGGCGACTCTTTGAAAGTTTTTGAAGTGAAGGGCAAGAAGAAAAGAGGTAGAGAGTGTGTGGTGTGTGTGTGAGAGAGAGAGAGAAAGAGAGAGTGAAAGAGAATAGCCCTTCTGCATGACTCAGCTGCCATACAGCTGTAGCCATCAACGGTGAATGTTTACTCTCTTGCCCCAAACAACTGTTAACAAACCAACAGCTCAATGTTTTTAATTGACCACACGATTTAATATGACCATTAGAAGCCATCCAAAAAGAGAATTAACAAGTAAGCCTGGATTAAGTGTGCTCAGATATTACTCAGCTTGTTTGTATGCGTCTGTGTATGCGTAGGTGTATGAGTCTGAGTCAAAGCCCCAACAGTAGTTGTCGATGGACTTTAGCATTTAAGACGTGTGCCTACAGGGACAGCCAAGTTTGATTGGCAGCTGACGGCAAGTCGAGCGATGGGCCCTCGGCCAACAATATTCCACATGCTTGCCAGCAGTACTGTCAGCTGTCATTTATTTGCCTGCCTCTAGGGATGGGTTCTGCTGCGCCACATAGTCCCAAAGCAAGCGCCTCTGCCCCTGGGCCAGGATTATCAGTGCACTCTCTCCCATTTCAGCCCTACTGATCTGATAACCTTCACACACACAGACTTCAGCTCCACAGATGGGTGCACCTGAGTCACTCACACTCTCACTTTTACTCTTCACATGATGAATTTGGGAAAGAACAAAAGCAAAAAATACTTCACTGACTCGTTTACAAGAGCATGTTGTTTAAAGTGGGAAGCAGCAAAGTACCAGGTTGTCTATATGATATGAATGTAGCTTTAGGACAGGCCATTTTCCCCTCTCTTAAGGGCAAGAAGAAGCTTTATCTTTGACTGCGTATCTTAAAACAAACTAAGGCGGCACTCGACAGACAGAGTGTCTCCAGGACACGGGACACATGATATGAATGACTGTTTCATTCCTGTTTTGGCTCATAAACACTGGAACTGGCCATCAGTCAAGTGCTTCCGATGAGCTGCACCCCAATCCCCCACCTCATCCCTCTCTGCTTGGGTTGCCGAGGGGACAGGGTTTGTAGCAGGTCTGCACAATCCTTGCTTGTTGCGTGGGGGGGTCAAGGGGTCGAGCGCCTGGAACACCGTCCCTGCCCCTGGGTTATGCGCTAGAACAATAAGTGTCCTTGAATAATTCAGGAGAGCAGAGGCTGGGAGGCTGCAGTCTGCCGAGGTGGGACAGTGTCACGGTGAGCTGAAACACAAGACCGGGACTGGGTGTGTAAGGAGAGAGAGAGAGAGAGAGAGAGAGAGAGAGAGAAGTGTGGGTGTAAGAATGGAAGAGAGAGGGAGAGAAAGAGAGAGAGACTGAGAAAGAGAAACAGTGTCACAGTGTGAGACAAAGGGGAGTGAGAGATAGACAGACACAGAAAAAGAGCATGAGAGAGGCACAAGGCGGGGGGGGGGGGCTTGTGAGCATGGTGACACTGGGGGCAGAGTTGGATCACATGTCAGGCTAAGGAAGCGGCTCTCGAGACTGGCTGTCCATCGCCTAAGAGTGATTTACGACCTGTGTATTTAAGCGAAGGATCAGGTGGCCACGCACACTCTTTATACACACAGACACATACTTCATATCTCCATGAGCGACACCCAAGCGGCTCCTTGGTGCTCTTGAGCCCACTTTTGTCGGGGCGAGGCTTCCCGCTCCCGTGGAGGGGAAAGTAAAGCGTCGCCATAAAAGAGCACAAGAGAGAAATGGAGTGCTTTACCAGGAAAAGAAGGTCAACATAAACTTCCTCCCAGCCGGGGTAAACTCTTAAAGCTAAACAGCGAGACGCGCAGGGGACTGTGTGTGTGAGAGGGAGACAGAGTCACTGCACACACCCACAGACACACACAGGCACACACACACACACTTATTACGGAATGCTAACACCATGGCTGATGTTTCAGCATTTTGGAGTACAAGTGGGCGGAAAGGCGGTTCCTGTAAGGGCACCGAGACAAGATGGTGGCTGTGGTCATGTGATTCAGCCGATGATTCATCAGCGCAGGCAGCTGGGATTCCCTGCTGCTTTCAAGCCAGCCTGGGCGTTTCAGCGCTGTTATGCGCAACATTTGGCCCCAATATTGAGGACAGGCACTGGATCTATGGCAACCTGTGCTGGTTTTCAAGGAGTCTTACCTAAATACAAGCGTCTGCAACCTTTTTGTTGTAATGTGAAATAGTTCAGATATTTCAGAAAGTCAACCGATTCATATCTACATAATTCTTTACGTTAGTTGTTTAGAAAAAGACACGCCAAACAGGTTTGCTGGTTACACAGCTAGCACCGAGCCATTCAATTTGGTGACCTAAAGATTATTTTAAACAAATGCTCAAAGGCCACTGGAATGGGGTGGCACTAACAATACAACTGTGTTGCCTCTCATCCTTTATAAGGACATAAGGTTCATCCCTTTGTCTCAGCGCTCAGGAACTTGGGTCTGACACTTACAATGCAATCAAGTCTAGAAATGCCCTTCTGAGACAAACTAGTGTGACAGTGTCCTCCACAGACACCTCAGGATGGTTGGGGTTGAGCTGTTGTGTATGGCTGGGCCATCTTGAACAGATCATCATGGCGCTTTGGTTAAATGTCAGCCTGAGCCTAGGCCCCCAACACGAGGGTGACTAGCTTAAACATGACGGACTTCTTTCCGTTCACGAGGCAGAGCTGGCTGGCAGTAGGTGAAAGTTTGTGCGAGTGTGAATGTGTGTGAGTGGGAAAAAAGGGGGGGCGAGGGAGATGAAATGGAGCACCTCTTTGATGGCTGACATCTTGACTTTCTCGTAGTAGTGGAGCGGCGCATGGGGGGTGTTCATGTCGTAGCCGAATCCAGCCACGGCCACCTCATCGCAATTATGGAGGGCCATCGTTATGGCAACGGTCCCCAGGGTAGGAATATTCTGCAAAGACAAAGGAGGGAGGGAGAGAGGGAGGGAGGGGGAGGGGGGAGAGAGAGAAAGTCACAAGTCATTCACTGAGGGACAATTTTTTCATTGTCAGATTTCATCTCATGTAATCCAAATGGGGGAGAAAATTGGACAGACGGGGAGAAGTGTAAAGGTCATAAATGAAAGCAGAGAGAGTGAGGTCTGCCTAATCATGAATGAAGTCAGAGAAAAGCAGCATGTGGCCCTGGTGCAGAGGAGGATTACTGCTCCTGGCGTGCGCTCCGTCTGCACAGCGAGTCCAACAGGCTCACTGATAAAACCCCGCCAGGCAAGTAGCCACAAATAAAGGCTGAAGGGAGAGAGCATCCCTGGGGGAACATAGCCCAACACCCTGAGTGATGAACTTATCACCGGGCTGTGTGGGGATGAGCTTTATCTCCAGAACCGATGTTCTAGCAAAGGCATGCATGCACACACACAGGCATACAGACACACACAGACAGACACAGACACACACATAGGCCTTCTGACAGACACGTGGTTGAGAGCAGTACAGGCCGTGCAGGTTCCTGCTGAAAGGTTTTATCTGCACCAGGCTCCCAGTGGCTATACTAATCCCCTTCTGTGGCCCGCTTTGTGCCACCACTGATAACAGGAAACGCATCACACCTTAAACCCTCACTCCGCCCAGCACCCGCCACTTTACCCGCTCCCCCACTGCCATCCTCTCTGCCTTCCAAAGCCTGTCTCTGTGGTGACCCCAATCACAATTAGAGCAAGTGAAGGGCACGGCTGATGTGCATAATAGAACTCTTGTCCCTGAAAGTCACTGTGTGGACTCCTAGAGACGGATTAGGAAGTCCACACCTCCCTGGCTTTGGGGAGGCTGTGACATTGAGCACTTGAGTCAGGCTAGAAAAATCAGCAGAGACCTTCCGTTGTGGGTCAGCATACCAAACACTAATCTGGTGCTTTTTCGCCTGAGCCCCACTGAAGAAAGGGGTTCGGGAGGAGTGAGCAAACTGAATAGAGACTATCCCTTATTTTTAATCTCACAGTCACTGCAGTAAACCCTAAATGATGCTTAAAGCTTAGCGTGATGCTGAGGTCTGATTGAGGGTTACTGGGACAGGGTGTGGTGTGGTCAGGTGTGTAGGGTGCTTAAGGGCGTTGGAGTGGAGTGTTGTGGGGTGGGCTGAGATGGGGCATGTGGGATATGTGTGATCAGTGATGTGAGAATGACGTAGGGTGGAGTATATGTGATGGTGGTTGGTGCCATGTCGACTTACCCCTCGCCCCATGACTCCATTGTTGAGCGGGAGGCCGATGAACTGGAAGGCTGCCTCCTGGATGAAGTAGGGGTTGAGGATGCGCATCTCACTGGGTTCTCGAGGCACTGTACGCGCTACAGACTTCCAAAAACCATCTATAGTTCTCTGAGAGAGAGAGAAACCAAGGGAGAGAAAGAGAGAATGCAAGACAGAGAAAGAAAGAGATACCAAGGAGGGGTGGGGGAAGAGAGAGAGAGAGACGAGAGAGAGATAGAGAGAGAAGAAAGGCACATTGAGAGCCATTACATGTGGAGAACAAAATCCTTCTGAAAACCAGTCCAGCCCATCTTTGGAAGCGTGCAAAACCCCTAGGAATCAGGAAGACCGCGCATATCACTCAGCGCAGCCTACGAGCGGCCCATTCTGCACAAGACAGGCTGGAGATGGTGACACAGAGCAGTCCCCTAAGCAGCCACAATGCAGCAGTCACCTGTGCAAATAACTCAAAAGTGTTGCTTTTGTGATGTTCCAAATAAAAGAGGCAAGCAAAACGCTTTGATCTCCCCTGGCCCAGTGCCAAGGGCGAGCCTCAACACCAACACAACCTTTAATCGAGTAGGGAGGCTATTGTGCTTTCCTGAGCCTTACCTGACAGGCTGGTGCACTGTACTGCCTGCAATGGAGCTCTGGCTGGCCTACGTGCACAGCCCTGCCATGGCCACACACACACATACACATACGCACACACAAACACACATAATGCACATACACATACACACACACACAGACACTTCTTGGCAAGCTGTTCAAAATAATCAGGTGTTAAATCATAACAACCATGCAGCAAATGGGATAACAATTTGCTGGAATTCAACATAATGCTTAAGAAGTAGAGCGCAGCTTCATGAGAGAGGGTGTATATCTGTTTGTGTGTGTGTGTGTGAGTATGAGTGTGTGTGTGTGTGTGTGTGTGTGTGTGTGTGTGTGTGTGTGAGTGGGGGGGGGGGCGTTGTACCACCGGGACGCGTGCCACTAATTCAGGCTCATCTGTCTCCCAGCATGCAGCTGCACTGAGCTAGGCTTGGGGGCGGTTGAGAGGGGCCCCGGCTAGAGGCAGCTCTGGTAGTTTTACAGCTGGTGCTTGGGCAGCTTTAACAGGCTCTCACTTTATAAAAACACCCGGCAAAGGAGAGGCGAGTGAGATGCCAGCGGCCCGCAGATTCCACAGCTTTTATAGATGGCAAACATACCACAGGTACAAACAGAGCACGTTCCTCCGAGACCTCTTGTGCCAAGGAGTGAAAATGGGCCACAAACACCATTCGTCTACTAAACGGTCTTAGCATAGAGCACTGGCATGTTGAAGGGAAAGGGATGTGCTTAAAAACATCTAAATCATTGACCACACAGGTTCTTGACTTATGACATTTAAAGTGCAGAAGCCCAGAAAGTTGTTTCTCTAAATAGCCCTTGAGGGGGGAGGTTTACACGAAGAAATACTTCAGATGATTGCAGCTGTGATGGGACAACTGTCGGAAATTGCCAAATAAACTCTTAAGTATCCCTGTAATTTCTCCTCAGAAATATTAACTATCTCATAACTTCACTTATACAACTGTTGTTCAACGTGTACAACTGCCTCAGATGTGTAGAATAAATACGTACACTTGACATGGGAGTCAGTGGTCGAGTTGATAAATGATAACGAGTTTGCTCCTGGGACCATAGAAGCCTTTGACCGTGATTGAGAGCATTCTGGAGGTTGATGAAAGGCTTTCTGAGGGACGGCAGACACCAGTGAAAATTTATCTTGAGTCTTGTTCCTTCCGTAAATGTGCCAGCACACTCTTAAGACAGGCACGCCAAGCCCTGAACCGCGAAACAAACAAAAACGACTGCCGGCACGAACCTTCTCTGGCCTTCTGACTCAAGCTTCATTTCCCTTTCTCTCAAGTAAGAGGATCTCAAATTAAGAGAGGTAGCGGAACTCATGGTAAACAAGCAATTTTCACACAACGTGCTTAGCCTGTGGTTTTCTGGTAATGACCAAGTGACAAAGCGCGAGTAAATAACAGCTATCAAAACCACGTGCTGAAATGAAACCCATACGGGCTGCCAGGTTTTGACATGTGGCTACCATTCCACCCTCCTGATGGGTACCACTGACGATAACATAATTAGATCAACTAACCCCATATGTAAATTGCAAGACTGTGTGGGGAGGTGGGGTGTGTGTGTGTGTGTGTGTGTGTGTGTGTGTGTGTGTGTGTGTTGGGGGGGGTGGTGGAGATGGGGATGAGAGTCCTTGTGGAAATAACCTGGAGCCGTGGTATGCTAGCCTTAAAACGCAGCGAGAAACAAAAATGGGCGCGTCACCATGCATGGAAAAAGTGACGCGTGGTGGTTGTAGAGCAATGAAAGCAATACCCTAGCCGACGAGGCACGAGGGAAGAGAGGCCAGGGGTATTTTTTTTAAAAGCCGCTGAAAAACAAGAAGAGCAAACAAAGCCACACAGAAAAGGAAGACCCTGTATCAATATACCTGGGGCCATTAAAGTAATGAGGAGTGGCCGTCGGTGCATTCCTGCTGGCTTTGTAAGAGTAGTTACCGGGATACATGTGACTAAGCCTCACTGAATGCTACTGCAGGCAAAACATAGTAAACTGTGACGCGCGCACACACACACACACACACAAATGGCGTGCTTAAGTACGAGCTAAGGCCTTTGCCATTCGGTAATGGCTCACTGCAATGGAGGCTAATGGGCGCCGGATGTTGTTGTGTTCCCTTGGCTCAGTGGGTCATTCTACACCGCAGCCCTGCAAGTCTGGCAGAGGCAGCAGGATAGACACAGACTTACACTGTGGATAGTCAACTCAAAGACTGCCACAAGCGTTGCCTTGCCTCAAAGAGAAGACATCAGCCATATATGGACTGTCCAGTAGTTTAACCAAGTTGAAAGGGATTCTTAACATCTGACACATTTTTTGTAATGGTGGGGGTTGGCGGTTTTTAGGGGAACCACAGAACAGCGTCGTCCCCTATGTCTAAGCCTTTCCTTCCACGGAGTGGGACATGAGAGTAATTTGCGACGGGGCCCATGACAATGCTATCACTCAATCTCTGGCCCCTGGAGGTGAAAGCCGTGGCGGACCCATTATCATTGCACCATCAGTCTCCAGCGAGCTGACACACTTGCTCATTCATACCCGCTGACAATCGTCACAGTTCGTGGTGTGTCATGAGGGGTGACCTCTGACTTTAGTGCCCTGTGTCTCCCTGTCCTCCTTCCTTCCTCCTCTCTCTTTCTCTGACTTCCTTTATTCATCCTTTCTCTGAGCTCCAGGCTCTGTGCCACCAGTCAGAGAGGGCGCAATGGGTTGGGTTTGACTGTAGGATGAGGGTATGCATATGGACAGTATTCATCACAGACACACCCAGCATCATAAGCCACAGTGCCCACAGAGGCAAGTCACACAGTTTCCTGACCTCAGCTGACTCGAGAAAAGCCACACAGTCAAAGTTTACAGTGGCAAAGGAAACTGTGTTTCATGTTATAGGTTAGAGGGCTTAAGGGGGAGAGAAAATGGGTCAGGTCTAATGTACTCTTGAACCCAAAGAACACTGTATTTATTCTGTGTAATTAATGAACATATGTGAATAAATAAGGCTCACAAGGTGTGCCTGAGCCCAACAGTTTGACAACGGTAAAGGCCACAACAGAGAAAAACGGACTCCTCATGGTCCACTGCCTCCACGGTCTTTGTACCTGTGCGGCTATCACTGGTTGAAAAGTGAGCTAGCAGGCCAGACCACCCTTGGTCTGCAGATCCAGTTGACAGGCCAGGTGATCCCAGGTTTCCCTTACACGGCGAGTGTCTGCAGTGTAACCCCATATCCCTTTCATGCTGCCAGCAGTCACCGAAGCGCATCAGATTCCGTCCTCCGTTGAGTTGTCCCGTGCTGTGGCCCAACCAACTCCCCCACCCCCCCCACCCACCACCCCACCTCTCTGCTCTGGGGTTCCCGGCGACCAGCCCGAAGCGTGGGATGTACATCCCGTTAAACAAACAATGGAAAGAACACAACAATCTTCCACGCCATGCGCGTGTTTATGGCCACCTGTTTATGCTTGCTTTGCTGTGCCAAGTTTGTTTGAAGAACTGCTCTCTTTTTTCCCTCTTTTTCTTGTTTGTAGGGGGAGAGAGAAAGAGGTCCTGCTGAAACCAGCCGATTGTGGGCCTGTGTCCTTCTCCAGCTGACGTGCACAGACTCACGATGTGGCATTAGACACACAAGCGCACTTGGAAAATAATTCTTTTCAAGAATGCGTGTGAGAGATCGCAAACAATTAAATATGCAATACCACCAATATCACTGACGTTTCAGATCTGCTAAAAGCATTCTACTACCTAGTATGGTAACAAAACTTCTTGGTGCTTTGTTTTCTTTTGCCTCATGATGGGACATTCTTACTTTGAAATACAACCAAAGAAGATTTAACAAGCTCTTTAAATAAATCAAATGGGATTAATGCCTGAGCAAAGCAAAGAGAGCCATTGGAAACATGAGGCTATATGTTTGGATTATAGCACACTTTGAATTCAGCGGAGGAGTAAAACAATATTTGATTGTGTGAGACATTTATAAAAACTGGGTGTTAGCTTTCACTTGTTTCTCACAGTATACACACTCTTCCAACAAATAAGGCCCATCATGGTATTACACATACCAGACAAAATAAAATAATCAGGAGTAATTCTGCGAAAAGGTGTAAATGAGTATGGTAACTTGTAGGGTAACAATCATGCTAGTTCAGTTAGGATTGCTAGATTAATATGTCTGACGTGCCTGATATGAATTTATCCAAATCAACAGCACACTGACATGAAAAAATCCTGATTTGATCCTTGCTTTGTCATCCCTTTGGTTCTTTCACAACACAAAATGACTAACCAGCACTAGCACTGATTCCTCTTCATTGTATTTAAACCAATACTATTACTGCACTCAATTCAAGTTGACACTCACAGTGTTCTAAGGACTTTCCAAGCTAACGTTAATAAAATCAATCATAGTTAGAGGCGATTATACACTAATTTAAACAAACATGAATGTTATATTTAATTTTGCCGATAGATCCCCCCTAAATCCTGCACAATGCTCCTTCAATTGATCAAATCCATGATGAAGTTCAACTTATTGATGAAATCAAATTCATATTGTTGACTATTCAAATGCTTAGGCTTAAGAAAATGTGTTCAGCAGCTTATGGGCATCTGTGTTATTTTTAGATGAGCAGGTAGGCAAATCTTCATAGATTTAATGATTTATGCAATACAGCGCTTTGTAAATATTTTTGTTGTTAGCACATAGCCCACACACACACACACCATCTTCTAGTACTGCTGTGTTGAGATTCCAACAGTGCTTCTCTCCTCTTATTTATGAGTCATAAACTCACTGCACTAACCCATCCAGTCTCCTCTTTACACACAGGCAGGAGGTCCATCTCTAACCAAAACACTGTTTTACGGACATGGTTCCTAAATCCCTCAGGGAGCAAACAGTGGGTTTTAGTGGGGAAGCAGGATGCACAACTCTCTCCTGCTCGCCCCTAATGGTACTTCCTTGTGGGAATCCTAATGGACTAATGGAAGTGGACACACGCCTAGTCATTGCCGTGGGCAAAAGAACTGCATCTACACAGAGTGTGGATGCTTGGTACAAAGCTTTGGCTTGTCATTTTTTATAAGGATGGCAGAAGAAAAACAAACCAGCCTGTATATGATCCAGCAGTCCCTGCAGCCTGTGTCACTGCAAACTGCAGTTATTTTGATCAACTGAAAGGAGTACTTCTGACTCTCTTGTCCATTTCCTGCATGTAGTTACAGTGTAAAAACAGTAGACTATGGAACAGAATGACCGCCCACAGTTCAACCTCAAAGGATACAGGAAGAGAGAGAGAGAGGAAGTGTTTCTTTGATAACCCTGTTCCATCCTGAACACTCGTCAAACCTTGAGCGTTAATGAATATGAGATAACAAGTGGCCCCTCCCTGTGTAACAAACAAACAAGTATCTGCAAAGCTGAAACATCGCAACCCTGATAACAATGGAACGTCCTTGAAATAATCAATGTTGGCTACATTTGCCATGGGAGAGACTGCAAGAGTATAGAGTACTAAGGCCAGATGTGAATCACTGAGAGGCTGCTTTCTTTACAGGGGCTCATATTGAAATAGAGAAGGAGCTGATTCACCAAATGGCCATTCTTAAGCCACGGAGGAGATAAGGAGTCTATTCACTGTCACAGACCTGCCAATTAAGCACATCATTAAGTAGCTGTCACTCACCTGGGGAGGAAATGGTACACTAGCCTTCAGACAAAGGCAGCTGCCTCGTGGGAGCCATCCGACCAGGTCTCCCTTCCCCTTTGAGAGCAGCAGCCATGAAGCCTCCCTGACAATCCACTGAATAGATGTGTTTTACTGAGGCGAAGGAATGTCAGCAAACACTGCTGGGTAAGGCATGTTTCGGGAGCAGGACTATGCCAGTCTCAGTGAAGTGTAAACAAGATGTTCGCATTCAAAAGCCTAGTTGCCTAAGATAGCCTCCAGACAGCTTTGCTACTCTCCACTGCGGTGTGACGAATGGCTGATTGCTTTATCACCAACCTGTTGGCACATGTCCCACCATGCATATTGGAAGCATACAACACCAACAACCCCCCCGCCCCCCCCCCCCCCCCCCCCACTTCTAAAAAGTTTCTTTCATTTCACTGTCATAACGAAATTAATTACAGAAGTGGGTAAACTGCTTTGAATACACGCAGTTGAGTTAAAGGTATTTAAAGCAATTTTTTGTTACTGTGAGTTTCTAAACTAAATGTAATTTGGTCAACCTCAAAGGGAAGAATGCTTTGACAGAAACCCATCTTCCTTTCAACGCTACATTCCACACTTTGCTTACAAACAGTGTCACAGTCTACCTGCACACTACTGCCCCCTACTGAAAGATTGCCTTACCAGCCTCTCCTTGGAGACCATGTGTCGGAGCCATTTGAAGTCCAGCGGCTTGAAGGCAGAGAAAACGAAGAGGGAGTCCTTCTCGTAGTTGTCTGGTTTCTGGATGGCTCCCTCGGGATAGGTGATGCGCATCGTGGTCTTTGAGCCAACGTCTTTCTCAAAGCCACTCACTGGGGCCTCATTTAGCCTGTGGCAATGAACCACAGACATTAAAACACACAGCACACAAGTGCTTCTTCTGCCACTGAGACTGCTGTGGTTTTGTGTGTATGTGTTTGTGTGTGTGTGTGTTTGTGCGCATAAAAACCAAAAGACAAGACTGAAAGATGAGTGGGTTTGTGGGGAGAGCAGAATCATCATTAAGTCACAACAGCTCTACTGTTTTACTGACCTGATGACGACATCGTACTCATCTATCACCGAACCCAACGACTTGTTGGAGAGGATTCCACCATTCCCGATGATGATGCACTTTTTGCAACTCAAACTGCAAACAACAGAAGGGGAATTACCTAAATCCATCAGAATTAGATTTTTTTTTTTGTGGAACTTACTGGAGGACTTCCCCCACCCCCCCCTTCTCAAATGGTTTAGTATCACTCTCTACAACTTTGGTCTACACTGCTGAGAGCAAGATTTGAGAGTGACATTTCCACCGGGGCAAGGAGGATGCGTGTTTACAGAGAGGAAAAGTTCACTTGTGGATTTCCCACATTCATCAAGGGAGATTCTGACAAGGCCTGATAGGAACAGACTGTGAGCTGCTGGGGTTGTGGGTTGACTGGAAGGTCACTAAATGGCTGGAGGTCAAACAAATGAGAAAGCGAAAAGAAATGCTCATGAACAATGGGCAGATTGGATCAGTGCTGATTTATAAGGTTTCAGTGACCTCTGTAAAGACCTCAAAGAATGCCCAGTAGATGAAAGGGTAAGTTATATGGGGCTGGAGGAGTCTGCTAGAACGTGAAAATTTACCAAAGAACAGTAACAGCACATAAGAACGTCTCTAGGTGTTTCCAAGATGTATTGGCATTCAGGGAAAGGGCCATATGAGAGCACTTTGTGTCTTTAACCATACTCTCTCAAACCAAATTCAAGCGAGAGTGAAACTGCAAACTCTACATGCCTTGATATAATCAGGGCAACACAACTCTTACTAAGTGTAGTAAGAAAAATGCTCTTCCAAAGGCCAACACTGCAAGAATTTTTTCCATTCGTCAGAGGTTAAAACTAAAATGTAGGGACCTCATCCAAGATGTAAGCGTATCCATTGATTACTTGTTATTATTTTAGAGGGAGCCGCCGAGTGGGAGGGGCATTCATCAGTGCTGAACTATTGCCCAGTGAGTCTGATTATTTTCTTAATTACGGCAGTCAATGCATCAGGTCTGCTGTACCGTCGGGCGAGTGAGTCAAATGTCCCAAGAGGCCTACATGTACGCCAACCACATCCCCCACTTCCCCAACACACACACACACACACACACATACATCCACCTCCTCCCAAGATCTCTCGCTCCCACTTATCTGTGTGGACCTATGAGAGGGTGATGAGTGAATCAGTCAAACATGGCTCTCATACCTGTCCAGCTCCGAGCCCAGCCCGTAGTTCTGAGTTGCTAATAAAATAAAGTCTATGATCCTCTCTGCAATCAGATAAGGAAAGAAAAAGAGAGAGAGAAAGGGGGGGGGTAGCAGAGGGGTGGGGAGAACACAAAGGAGACAATGTAAACTCAAGACATTACTGACCACACTGGTGACATGACACCTCACCCCTTTTCTAGAGCATAGAGCTCTGATTCTGTGTAAGAAATGTGCCAAGGCCTCAAAGTCAGAGGCTGGGTGGGCTGCCTGGCCCTGTGAACCCTGTCTCATGTTATACAATCATCTCGAGTGGGCAGACAGCTTGTTGAGAGCCCAAGCATGCTCTGTAAGGAGGATGTATACAGTCTGAGGTACTAAGGAGAGGAAGGCGACAATGAGAAATGCCGGTTGAAGTAATGGTATTTTTAAACAAGCGCATTCTTCGGATGACGAGGTGGATCGCTGGCCCTCTGGAAAGCCAGATTACATCATGAGTTAGGAACACCAAGCGTTCTTCCATGAGGATCACCCCACCACCACCACCACCCAGACAGACAGACAGACAGAGATACACACACACACTCTTGTGTTCTCACAAATTAGGCCTTGTGTGTTTACATCTCTCCTCCTGACTATTTTTAGGAGGATATTACAGATGCTGTACATACACATGCCTTTTGGAATCCATATGTTTGGGGAGGCATAAGAGCAAACAAGGCTTTAAGAGCCGTTGCCTACTGAGGGGTGAAAAGGGATCTACATGAGAGTCTATATGATGTGATGAGGGTCAATATGGTGTGACCATAATGCATTTTATATAATCTGCTACACTTGCTATACCACTACCAATATACTCATATGATCAAATTTAATAGCATTACTAATCCACTCAGCACTCTGCACAACAGGCATGGCCATACAAATGGCACTAGTAAAGTATATAACCAATTAGGGCAGACTATTTTTCCACTCCATTCCATAGTTGAAATCAAAGCCTGTGGCGTGAGTGTACATCCCTGTGTTTACAAAGACCTAACCGCAGTATCTATTTTAAATTAGATGTAATGCAGAAAAACACGTCAACAGTCTTGACACAGTTTGGTTTACGCCACCAGGCACATCTGTTCCACGCCTATTACCAATGAAGGAAACAAAAACAAGGAGTTGGGAAAGGATGGAACAAAACCAACGCAAACTATTGCCATGACATTATGGACTAATTAGTTAGCACAAACAGGCACTCTAATCAATGTGGAAGTGAAAATGATTGGTATCTTCATTGAGCCAAACCACAGAGGAAGACATAAGAAGGCAGAGATCACTCAGTCTGAGGTAGACATATTACTCCACACATGTACACCTAAATGAACAGACAGGAAGGAAATTGCAAGAAAAATAAATAAATAAATAACTCACTGACTATGCAGTAAGCTATTTCACTGATTTACCATCAGGCTTTCTCTTCATCTGACTCTTAAGAAGCTGGTTTATTTTTACGGAAACAAAACAGCACATTAAGTATTTCTAGCAAATTCTTTGGTAAACAAACTAAGTAATCTGATTTGGGGGGATTGTGATGCTGTGGTTTATAATCAGTGATGAAATCCATTATCCAAATCCATCATCTGTATCAAGGTCACTTTTTAAATTAAATTTAAATCACATCATGAAAGCATGACAATCACGTGATGCACCTACAAAAAAGTCTTTTAGGGAGGATCACAGGGTGTCAGCTCATCAAAAACAACTGGACCCCTCTTCTAGGAGGTAACCAGACATCTAAGAAGCCAAACAAGAGAACTCATCTTCCACAACTGCCGTAAAAGGCAACAAAAAACATCCCATGACAAAGGCTATGGGCGTGTGGCATTAGCATTATTATGAGTGCACGAGGCTTGGAAATACTTCACTGATTAGCACAGAGACAAATGACGAGCCGGTGGAGGCTTTGAGAGCCAGCGAGATGCATTCTTTTAATGGGCTCCATAAACATTTCACCCGACTACTTCCATGGATTTTCAAACAAAACAATTCCTTTGATTTGGACCTCTGGTCTTTGAGCATCAGCTCAGCTTCCTTGGGCCGAGGAGCCGGGGGCCTAATCATTACATGATGTGAATGCCGCCTGGTGCCTTGGTCAACACACATTACACTTCTGCACAGTGTTCAGGGGCCCAGTACAAAAGACAGCAGACAGGTTTCATTAGCAAATATGCAAACAACCTTTGCTATGATGCTTGGCACAAAGCCAACAAGAATGAGGTATTAGGCGCTTTAGGTAGTGTACCACAGGGCCTGACTGACCTCATATCGTAATGATATGATAACTGTCTGGAAACTACTGTCTGTCTGTCTTCTGTCTGTGATTAGGGACAATGGCTTCTATTTTGTCAGGTTTGTTCCAAACAGACAGTTGTTTTCAGTCTAGCTTAAACTGTACAGAAGGTCAGCTGTCATCTACTGTTGTAAGTTTTGCTGAGTTTTGCTGTGTAATATCTAGCCTGGTTTTGCTTTGCTGTGTTTGGGTTTCAAGGATTTTGCTTGTTTTGCTGTCTATCATAAAAATGTATGAATCCCTCCCATCTTTTGAGTGTATCTTGTAATCACTCAAGACACAGACTTTTGTAGTTTGTGTCTAAGAAATATTGCTGTATAAGAAAAGACTACAAAGGCCAAACTTTAAAAATTATTCAATTATGCTGCTAAATTCCAAGGATTTCCTCCACAAAATAATGGATGAGGACCCTTCAGTCCCAGGAGGATGGAGATGCAAGGCTTTTCATTTACTGTAATCATGAATGACCGAGCTACACAGGGAATGTTGGTAGTTAGAATTCTAAATTATATTCAAGAAAGGTAATGTTTTGCCATCCATCTTTTGAATCTGGGTGAAAGAAGGATGGTGTTTCACTTTGGAGCTGGGAGGAAGTGGTCTTGGGGGCTTGACATACAGTGGTGGTTATGTGGTTGACATAAATAGACAGTGGTGTACCTTAGTGAGTTACATTAAAGGGGAGGTAAACAAGGACTTTTTTTGTGCTGTGCACATGTTGTATGAAGCAATTTAAGAATAACAAAAGGATGGACAGGATAAAGGAATGGCATATTTTGTTCATGAAATCATTAAAATCCTACAGTCTTTCTTTGCTTGTGTTATTCATTTTTCAGTGCTTCTTTGCTATTTACTATGCCTGTGCTATGCCACTGGATTTTTCTTTCTTCTGTTGATTACCAGTCGAATCATGTGTATGCTCTCTCAACATCATTCAGACTCATTCTTGTTATCTGTAGACACAGTGACTATTGTTTTCCTTGAATTGAGACCATCATGTGGATATGATTTATCTTAATTAAGGACTGAGAGTAGACTAATTTTGAAACTGCATGTCCGGACTAAGGGATATGGTCTTATCCAATTATGGTTAATTCTCCTGCCTGTTGAAATCCAGGCTGTTTAAGAGCCGACATATTATAGGTTGTCAAACAAATTCAGCAGACTGACCCACACAATGCACCATTAATGGTCAGCTGATTTTGATAGTGCACGTGATCAATACTGAGAAAAATGTGTGTGATTGTGAATGCACCATAGACACCTGAGAAGGCCAGATGCTATGCATACAGAAACAAAACAGGTACCAGTGTTGGGTAATTAAGAATGCTCTGTTCTGTTGGCTGTGAGATTTTAAAAGTTTACACTTAAAAGGGCCATAGCCAGAAAGACAGAAAAAAAACACAATTCTCAGAGCAAGATGCCAGTTAAACAAACACACAAGGCCTCAAGTCACGGGACAGTTCCAACAAGCTATCAATCAAAGCTGGCAATAAATCACAGATTAGGCCTTAGAAGATAAGATTGGATCCCACCATTGTCTGTGCCTGCCATGACATTTATTCTTCATAATGGTTCAGTGCAAAGTGTGCCTTGGTAAACTCCACAAACTGGCTTTAGTGAGCTTCTATCCTTGGAACTGAACAAACTGAACAAACCTGGGTCAGACCTGAACTCACAGTATATCATGACCACAAACCAACAAACGATACAAAAAGATTGCCTTATCATAAAATTTCCCAAATGGTAGAACTGATTGGTGGGACTAATCATTGACTGCAATGAATCCACTTACAGGGAGGAGAAACAGAGGCTAATAGGCTAGTGGAAACAACCTGGCACTCAACACTAAAAAGTAATAAATTATCAAATTTTGAAAGAGCCTAGTCTGCCATCCCTATTGCACATTAAAAAAGGAAAAAAGTGGACAGTTTCCAGTTTCAAGCTCTGGGGCACTGACAAATTCCCAAAATCTCACATGGTCAACCAACATCAATGCTCTGGAAAATAAGATAACAAGAATTCTGTTGTGCTCACCACAATGATGATGAAATTCAGCTTTCACATCCTGACCCATCACTGAGTATCAACAATTGATATTGGCTACCCCCCAAGACTCAAAGGCTATTCCTGCAAAGTCAACTCAGTTTATGTAGCCCACAGTTGTTGCATGTGAAAAATCTCAGACAAAAATGTTATGCATGGTCACTTTTAAAAGACAGACATTAAGAAATTAGGAAGGAAAAATTCTAAGATTACACAACTTCTGTCAAAACAATACATCTACAAACAGTGCAAACAAAATACTGAAAAAATCAACTACAGTGCACACGGCTTGGACCAGATTATTTTTGGCAAAAGACAGAGCATCTTTATTTGTCTCAAAGTGAGCATGGGAGTGTATTTATTGCATTTCTGGCCTAAAGGGGGAGTCTTTGGAACTGTCCATTATCAAGCGACCAAACATCTAACAAAAATTTCCAAGCGTTAAATTGCAGAGCTACACATAACACCTCTTGAAATTCTGTCTGTATCCAGGTCACCCTGACACAAGCACAGCCAAGCACTGAACTGAGCTCATCTCTCATCAGTCTCACATAGACCTAATGGCACGCATCACAGTCTTCCAGATACTGCCATGAAATGCTTTTGCGACTCAACGCCTGTAGGAGGGACTAGCAAACTGCTCTCTGTAGTGGAGGTGCTGTTTTTTTTTGTTTTTTTTAAACCCCAATTATAAACCAAGGTTAACCAAAGTAATGCATCTATTTTCAACTGTGCGGTTAACACATGGGGATGCATTTCATGAAACCATGATCTAATTTCATATATGTTTTGTAAACTGTGGTTAGCCAGTTGGTACGCAAACATGGTCAACACACTACTCCCTTACTTAAGATTGGTTAAACCACTGACCTGAGGTTTATGCTGCAGCGTATATTACTGTAGTTAGAGCTCAGAGGGTAAATACTACTGAATGTACTTAAACCCCTGATCTATCAGGATGTCAGTCATGTACAATTATTTTGTGAATTTACAATCTGTGCACTTATAGATTAGGCATTTATTTTGGTATTTGTTGTAGCCACACAATTAAACGTCCCTTTGATTTCAACATGACACTTAAGTAAAACTAGTGATTCTCTGGGTTAATGTAGCATGTGCATAATTACATCCATTAGTTTAGCATGCACAGATGTTCTAGTTTGGCTTCAATTTAAATCTTCAACTTCAACCTTAAAGCGAAAGGTTTTCTTAAAACAAACAAACAACCAACCCCCCCAAAAAAGTCTGCCTGTGTGCATGACATACCAGCAGAAAGAAAGAACTCCCTCAAATGTGGTTATCTCTCACTGTTTTTTTCTGTTGGACTGACATGGTCGGTTGAGTGAGTGGGTGACCTGAGAGCTAGCTTGCCAAGCTGCTGCATGAAAGAACTTTGATGATGTTGATAAGGCCAGCTTTCTGACTCCTGGTCCTAACACATCCAGTACTCTTGGGTTCCATGCCCGGTCTAAAGCATTTTCCTTATACCCTGTGCCCAGCTGGTAACCAGCAATTTGCCTTTACAAAGAAAGTGTTGAGAGGCTACAAACTGAAAGCACGTTCCATACATCTACAACACAGAAAAAAAATTGTTGAAAGTAGTTTTTTTTCCACCATACCTTGCGTTTTTATGCCAAAAGGAGGTAAATAACTGCTGATTTTTGTCAGGCGTTTAAAATTTAGATCCAGGAACATGGGAGCGGGTTTTGTAAACCTGGAGAAAGGGAAGAAAAAGAGAAGAGAAAGTGAAAACAATTTCAAACGAGTTAAATCAAGAGAATTCTGAAGCCATAAATAATAGTATTTAAAAATTTTTTTAAATCAAACCAAAGCTATGATCAGCCCCGCATGTGCTTGGGAGAGATGCAGACTTGATAAATGAGATCATACTTGAGAGGATTACAGGGTTTGCATTTCATATAATCCACAAGCTGTCTGTGCCTTTATCAGGGCGGTGCAAAACCAGCGTAGAACAGGCAACACACGGTCAACGTTTGACCCGACTATGCCTTAAAACATGGGAAGAAATGTGGAAATGAAGCAGCAGGCACCCTCTTGTCAGACCAGGAGCTAAACCTCACACTTGAGAGCTGCTCGTGATTCGTTAATCAGGAATGCCGGGCATTCTGAGCTTCTGGGAAGAGTTTGCTGCTGTCAGAAGCAGCTCTACATCAATCCCAGCTACGGTGTGACCTCTGCTCTGGAAATGCCTGGCTGGAAGCGTGCTTCCGTGAAGAGGGGAGGGAAGAGGAGAAAGAGAACAAAAAACAAAATTTTGGCATCTGGTTGACCTAGGTAAAAGGCAAGTCTCAGTCCCTTAGATTAACAACTGAAAAAATCCAAGTTCCTATCTACAGAGAAGGCAAAGCTGGTATGAATATGTGATGTGACTAATGACAGCATTTGCTTTTGAACATTTTCAATGGTCTGGCCTTTACCAGGTATTTCCCTTATAATGCAGGTGCATTAGTTAACTGTGGAGTGAAGGGGGTATTGATTTCCCTCCAAACAGAGTGAACAAAGTGGCAGACTGAGGGACTGCTGTAGCTCAAGAGCCTTGGGGTGTAAATGAGACTGACAACCTGCTCCCACCCTGGGGGCAAAGTAGCCCTGGAAAGAAACTGGCAAGCACACTTTGCCACCTGGATCCCAAAGAGAGGGAAAAAAGAAAAGAAAAGAGAAAAAAGGCTGCATGGCTCTACTCTGAAGGTCATTCTCTCACACCCGACTGCTAGGACAAGCACTACCATTTCTGTTACCTTTGGGGATACAAACACAAGGACATCAGTAAAAACAAAGAGGAGAACTGTTACTATAGTGGTTGAACATGTTTCTAGAGCACCAAGGTCATGGAATGTGATAAAAGGGTGAAATGTGCCTGCCCTGCAACACAAAAACGCAACAATGTGTACAGAGACTCACTTCAAGTCAACACGCTACATTGTTGTTAAACTCCCCATCACTCCTCCCCCTGAACACAAAAACACACATACGCACTCCCAAACACCATACGTGGGCTTACTGTAAAAGCAGTGTTTGTTTTTCCGGGGCTTAGGATTAAATCTAAAGTCAGATTCAGTTAGGGCACTTTAGAGGCTTGTTCAACAATGCGTGTAAGATGCAAATTACATGCTTAACTAATTTTTGTAGGTTTAGTGTCTCAACAAACATTCAATATGTAATGGTCTATTTAGTGCTAACATCTGTTTCCACTTAGAGGCCACTGCATCGTAGCAGAAAGGCTAAGGAGCATTGCTCTAAGGCCGGCCTGAGTGAGCAGCTGTGATCTTAAGGCCTCTTTTGATCAAAAGCCAGTCCTTTGGTCCTTTGCATTCATTTATACAAACCAAAGAGCCCTCACTCACCCACTCACCCCAACGCATTGTTTTTTTTCCCCAACGTTTTTCTCATAAAAATAAGAAAACAACCCAGCGACTTATCTAATTGGACAAATATATGCAAAAAATAACAACAAAAATGAACAAACATTCAAACTCTGTTCATTGTAACAAAGCATTATTTACCATTAACATAAAATAGCAAGACCAAAGAGTCTTGTAAGTCCTGTAAGAGTCAGGTTCATCAACTTTCTGTCGCCAAACCAAGCACTGACAGGTGCTAACCATAGTTACAAAGTACGATTATGGCAGCATTATGCACAGTTCACATCTCACTTCCATCTCAACTCAAGACACTAACCCTTTGGTCAGACGGCGACAAAAACACATATGCATGGCAACGAGCTACCATTTAATTTTAATGACCGTAGGCGACAGGCGACAAGTGGAGGTGATTCGACCACATGTTGCCAGGTGCAAAAAAAATAGAAAAGCTTTCTATTTTATGTAAATGTTGGTCGACAAAACCACGTGATTTTTCATAAAAGCCAATCTGAGTGAAGACATGTGTAACAAGGTGCTTTGAAACTGAACACTGATCAAAAAATTCAAAATGGTGGAGCTAACGAAACAATTGCTGTTTCTGTGCTAAACTAAAAAGTCTGGAATTTCTGACTTTGTAAACGAGACAAGAAATTGACAATTGGCAAGAAGTTGACTGTTAAATCTGAAAACATGGGTTTTGAAACCAGAAAATACGTCTGCGGTGATATACAATGTATCTACCAGCTACCTACTTTAAGTTAACAACCAACTACTAATGAATCGTTGCTTATTTATGAGCTAGCAACGCCTTCTCGGCCACAACTGTAGACGATCATCACATTACCACTGTCCTCGGACAAAATTCTATGTAAAAATACAACTACAGAATTCATATAGTTTTACTTCCTCAATAATAGGCAAAAGAATCCCACTGTAACAATCACTCCTAGTCCTGATCTCTTCTTTTTTCTAGTTTAGTTGGAAATAATGCCCCATACCCTGAAGCTACAAAGGAGGACACCAGCAGACTGAATACTCAGCAACCTCAGAAAATGGAATGTAATGGCAGTCATTACAGGGGGACCAAATGTGGGCTACACTACATTAGGGCCATTTTAGATCAAAAGGTATGCATCCACATGTTTCAACAATCAGGAAACCAAGCGCATACAGTAATGCCTAACTGGGAAAGCACCCATCATGATCAGTTAGTGTCCTTGAGCAACACTGAAACAAACTTAAAATATTCTCCTATGTGGACCTCAAATGCGTAGGAATGTCAAGACAACTACAGACACGCCTTTATCTAAGTCGGTGATCAGGACCAATTGAGTGATATCATGACACTGTGGTGTTAACAAATGTTTGATGCTGCACCAAAGAAATCAAACACATCAAATGACAGACTTCAACAACATGAGAATTTGTCAACAACAGACAACACATGCAACACTTTAAGAGAGGAGTGTAAAGAACATTTTGGCTTGATTTCTTGAGGCTCGATTTTCTACTAAGTTTCTGCTCACAGCAAGGCGTTGTTTTCACAGCCTAAATCACACAGAAGCCCTGAGGGCTTTGCAAACTGGTTCTACTCAACTGTGACATCACATAATTAGAAGCAAAACAGCTCAGGTGTTTGGCAGGATTCAGATATTACTAATCAGTGAATAGTGGAACGTCTGGAAAAGAATTAAGTGGCAGAGGTTGAAAAGGGAGTCTCCACTCACACTGGGCACTCACCAAACCTCAACACCTGCTCTTCATTTCCTGACAGACTATTCAAGTAATAGAGGAAAATACTCCATTTTAGTTGCCAAACTTCGATTTTGCTTGTTGCTTACAGCTCAGACTGTAATCACAACAAGCCCTGCATTGAAAGTATCTGACAGCATCACTATTGCAGTTTGATCATCACTTTCTTGACAGTGGTGGGACTACTCGTTGACATTGCCTTAGCATTCTTACTTGGGTCCAGCATTGCGTGTCTAAGGTGCTTGATCGTGCCCGATAAACAAAGTCCAACCACATTTTGCTCTCACGCACAGGGATGATTTAAGAGCAGAATGGGTGAAAAACAAACAACATGCCATTTGTGTGTCCCAGCTGGGACATCATCACATCTCCCCGTTCTTTATTTAAAATGTCCTAAGAACACATCCCTGGGTGAAGAGCTTTCATGGTGTGGAGCCTTGGCTGACAATGAATTATTCAGAAGCAGGAAAGGGGATCTTTCTTCTTTCATGCCACTCTGAGCTGAGTTGAGCCACTGTCTGGAAACTGCTCGCTTCCATATGATGGCGCTCCAGTCCCCAATGTGTTATCGGCAAATAAAAAACTGGGCAATGACGACAAGTACTTGTTGGGACAGCCTGACAAATTGAAGGCGATGAGGGACAAAGTGCCGCCTGAATGTGCTGTTGTCTTGGAAATTGTTTATCTACTGAGTTCCATAACAATGGTGTCCATGCATATGACCTATAAAAGACTACTCGAGCTCAGAGGGGTTAATGAATAATTTTGCCTGAGACGGACTCGGCATTTACATCTGTTTCCACTGGCTGGCTGTTTGAAGGAGATCAATGGTATTTAACTCCTGGCAGCAGGAGCGCGGGAGGCCAGAAAAAGGGCAGTGCCTACACCAGGGGGGTCATTGATTGTTCCATGTCCAGCTGTCAGAGCAGGGCCGATTTCCTAAGCCCAATACGTGCAAAAGAGTCAAAGGTGCGGTCACCAGTGAGACCTTGAGAGATGGCGGTCATCAGCCATGACGTGTACAGGGGAACATGATGCAGACAAACCACATCTCGGAACTAGGGTTTTTTGGGATACAAGATGCAAGAGTGACTAAACCCCCCCAAAGAGGGAAAATGGCTTTTGTGTGTGACCTGCAGGGAGAGTGACTATGTATGGCCAATAGGGTTACTGAAAAGTACTGTACACGAAGACAGAAATAACCTGGCTAAGTGGGTCGTAGTAATATGAAGGAGGCCATTCTTGGACAAGCTCAGGGCTGAGTTGAGTTTTGTGTGACAAATGAGTGTGAACTGGAAATAAGACCTGACTAACATTATGCCTGTTTTACACTATGCACAGTTGAAATACAAACAAGTAGGAAATCTCATGAAATGAGATCTTTACCAAACACTTAGGGCACTAATTAAAGGACACACTAAGGTCAGAGGCCAGGTAAAGAACATATCCTTATGTTACATAGTATGATGTGTAGAAGCAGTTACTTGATCTAGCAATGTTTGCAGTACTATGTCTTTCACATCATACTAAATAAGAAAGACTTTGCCTGATCATCAAATTAGTTTTACGGCCCACCTCACTTGCATGCTGCTCTTTAAGTCAGGGGAAATTAAATATGAAAAACAAACACGCACAAAAAAACCCCAAGAAAACAATAATGCTGAAAACTTACTTTGGGTAAATGGCAGACATTTTAGCGGCAGCAAAGCCTGGCTTGCAAGCTCCCTTGCTGAGATTGCCGTACTTATAGGTAAGCTCCAGAGATCTGTATACATGAAAAAGAAAATAGAAAAGAGAAGATTTTGAATTTGAATGAAGTACAAAGACAACTGCACATTTTGTGTTAGTATCACAGGGCCATTCCATGGAAAGTGGACATTTCTGTCACCTCAATAACATCAATAAAATGTTACATACCAGTATTTGTATGATGTAAATGATTTGATAAAATGAATTAGCTGTATTTAGCTGCAAAAACCTAAAAAAATTCAGGTTATAAAAATGTACGTTATATGATGAACGCTCACATTCGGTCACATCCGTAACACAGGAATTGACCCATAGCCACGTCATGTTAGGCAAGTTTAGATCCTCAAGCAGAGGGTTGAACATGTCACCCAATAAACAATGTAAAGCATGCCTGGTTGATGAAAGTTGCTTTTCATCAACAGACTGTTGAAAGACATAGTCCAGCCTGCCCTTACACCAAAATGATAATAAATGGTATATGGTAGTGCAAAGCTCTGGTCACTTTGTGTCTCACCATCATTGGTAAAGCAATGTTGACTTAACAATTATGCTTTGTCAGTAACCTAAAGAGTAAGACTGACCCATAGTTCACCTTTTGTCATTCCACTACCATAAAATTCAAATTTTCACATCTTTTGATATTGGATATACCTTAATAATCTGTTTGTAGGCATATACAATTTTCTAAATCCAAGTGCCACAAAGTCACTTTGCTGAAAACATTGGATGGGAAAATGTGAAAGCAGCTGCAGTATGTTAGCAAGCTAGAGAGAATTGCTGGTAAAACTCCTCAAATAACCAAACACCCTGTAAGAGTCTAAGCTCTGTCTTTAAGGCAGTGTTTATTTTTACATCAGCTCTTGTCTAAATTCACTGAGTCTCTAAAACCAAAATAAGACATTTCTCGACTAGACTCACATACACCGCACTAATAGGCCTTTGCCATGGCTCAGAGGAAAATGTGTTGATTGTGGAATTTGTACAGGTGGAAGAGGTCCTTTGGCATATCTTGAAGATTTATTTAACAAGTTTCTCCACATAATCTCCTCAGATCACCCAAGAAGCCCCCTTAAGTGATTAGGACCAAAACGTTTTATTAAAATAAATAAATAAATAATAATAATAATTTGTACTGAAGGTGGGCAGAGGTGGCATCCTCTGTCAGCAGCTCATTCGTTAGCCTTGCAGGTGACCTCTGGAATGGAAGGGTCAGGCCTGTGCACCATACCCCACACACACAAACACATACACACATCTTCTTCGTCTTGTTTTATTAATCACTGCTCCACACAGCAGCCTTTAACCCCGGCATTAATAACTACCCCGGCTCGGCCTTACTTAAATAAACAGGGAGCAGAGAGCAAGTCGGCACTGAGAGGGGAAACAGCAGAGGGAAGAGCCTGACAGCTCAGAGCAGCGCACCACCATGCCGCCTCATTTTCAAAAATGCAATAACACACACCTACAGACACGTAAACAGTTACAACAGTCACACTCAGACATGAATGAAGATGCATATCCACATCCACACATGCAACTGGCAGATGGATGAACTCATGAACGCTAAGGGCGAAACAAGTTAGGCAAAAAAAAAAAAAAAAAAAAAGGTACGTCTTGCTCTCCTCGACACTGCTACTGCGTGCCAGTGACCCAGAGACTATTTAGTCAGGACCATTCCAAAGACATCAAAACCCCATTGTTTAGTCTGATATCTCCTTAGATAAATGGGCTGCCTGACAGTTAAACACAAAAATTTCCATTCTTTCGAAGGATCCCAGTTCAACAGGAACTCCAAGTTGCGGAGGCGGGGGTTGTTGCTCACTGGACACAGTTCAGATATATAGCTTTCAGTTTGCTGTGCTTGACACGGAACCAGGCCTGCTTTTGGACATCACGGATGGGTACTTGCTGGGATTCCGTTTGTGTTTCTACTTAAAGGACAGATTCAAGACTCTGCAGAGAGGGGAGAGATGCTCCCACAAAAGGGTCTGATCATCAAAGTCAAGTTCCTTCAGTGAAGCGCCATCTTTAAAAGAGAATGTAGACGAATTCCTCTTTCTATGTTACTCAGAAAAGGCAAATATGCTGAATGGACAAAATATGTTCCTCCTTGAGGTTTACAATATTAAGAATAGAGGAAATATTTGTCTTTTTCTACACATTACAGTCCCACATTTGCTTTTCACCAAAGTGGAATTTGAAAAATGAAAAGTTCAATATTATAGTGACCAATGATTCAACAAAGCTTTTACACTATGGAAATTAAAAAAAAATGTGTTGTACAAAGGTCTGTTCTGCTGAATCAGTGGGCTTCTAAACTGAAATAGAGCCACAAAAGGTTTGCTGAGATGGTGTAGCTGAACAACAATGCTATATATATATATATATATATATATATATATATATATATATATATACACACGCACACACAACAACTGCACAACAACAAAAGTAACTTAACATGTTGAGATCAAATTCACACCACATGTCAGTGATAACAGAATAAATACTTACAGCTTGCCATCGAGCTTCAGTAAGAATCCCTGCTTGTCATACACTATGGAAAGAATGGAAATGAATTAACAAAAAAACTGTGTGAACACATTTGTAAATACAACACAAGCCAGGACGCTCTGCAAAGTAGCAGTGATCACAGAAGTAACTGTAATCAAAGTCAAAACTACAGATTTATCTCTACATTTCCCACTGTACTGTTCCAAACACAAATAATCACATCCTACATCAGGAAGAGGTTATCCTGTTGACAGAGGTTATGGTTTAGGGTGATTGAGAACTACATACAAGCCAGGAGTTATTGAAGGTTAAGATATACTGGTAAATATACAGGGTTAGGGCATGCTAGTATGAATAACCCCACTAAGGACAAAAATAGACATTAAATCTGTCTGGAGTTACCAGAAACAAGCTCATTAATGCACAGGTGTTGTACTGTCCCATAATTGCACAGTAATGTAATAAAGGATTATTTGCAGTACACACTACGAGGGGGAAAAATACCAGAGTGGAACTTTCCATCAGTAGGTCATGGACAAGCAGATCATGGAGAAAAAGAAATGATGCTCATTAGGTTACAGACATGATTTCATCTAAAACGCCAGTCTGTGTTTAACATGTCCATCATATAAAAGGTTGAGCTTTATCTGAGTGATTACAATTTCCTTCCTGCCCTTTTGGTTTGAAGTGTACTCCCAGCTTGCAGTGGAATATGTACAGCAGTGCATGGAACAGATATGATCCAGAGGATGGTATCTGTTCTACCCTGTGACCTAGTCCAGGAGGGCTAGCAGAATAAATGTTGGGTGCTAATAACAAGTGGAGCTACAGGGAATGCGCTGAGAGTGACTAGATCTGTCAAAGTGGGATGGGATGAGTACATGGGTAATGTGCTAAATTCCAGTAGAAGCCTGTGGTCAGGGGAGTCAGCTGGATCAAGTGATAGTTTGCAATCCATGACATTGCTGCACCATTTGGTCATACTACTTGTGTTGCAAATACAAATACAAGCATAAAGTACAGAGGAAATGTATAACCAACTCACCCATGGCACTTGTCTGGCTTGGACTGTTAATTTCTCAATGCTTTATAAAGCCGTTTACAGAAATGTTGCATTGTGGGAAAAATGTATACTGGTATGCGGATACCATTAAAATCTCTTCACAAGTGACCAGAAATATCAGGAAATACATGACAGACTATAAAAGCACACTTTCATATTTCTTAATTAACATAATCCCATCTGTTTAGAAATTAACATTGGTCATGCTGTTCTGTCAAATTACTACGTATTTAACAGATGGAGGTGATCTTGTTAATCAGCATTACAGAGTAGGAAAAAAAGCTAGTCAAGTACAGAAGAAAAGTTTACAGAGTGGGGAGGGGGGTAGTCAAGTAGAGAAGAAAGCTGAGCAGAGCTGACTAATACCACTAATCGGTCATCTAAGTGCTGCCTGAAGGTATTACACAGTAAGGCCTTATTTTTCCACATCTGCCCACAGTTAGTCTCCTTATTCATGCATGTTATGTCTTCCATGCTAACGACGAGAGTAGCTCCCCAACACCCTTTTCAGTTTTCACCTACAGAGAACTGTGCCTAACACCAGTGAATTTGACATATAAAGCTTAATTTCACAGCCTTTTGCTAAGAGAAAAAAACAAATAGTCAAGAGTTTGCAGACAGAAACATGTCCTGCTGTTATGCTTGCTGTTAGTGAATCTCTAAATTGGGAAAGAAACTTCCCTACAGGGAAGTCTGGAGGCTAGTGGATTAGAGGACAGACTGGGAGTCTGCTGTGCAGCATTGTAAAGGATGTGATAAGGCAATGCGAGCTACGGGCTGGTATCTGCGGCAGGCCGAGCAGCGCGTCCAGTCTACCTCTGGGCTGGATTAAGACAAGCCCAGGAGCAAGGCCTCTTACAAAGAACACTGTGCTTCTGTTCACTGACCACATGATTTAAACTTATCTGAAATGCAGTTAGTCAAAGTCTACTCTGAGGGGTTAAAGACACTCTCCTCAGCTGGAGCAATGAGACTAGCAGTTACTGAGGTGTTAAATTCCTATGTACAGGCACAGTGCACTGGCTGGTACTTAACATCAATAGCTTTGGTCACTAAAATACATGACAGAAGCACAAGACGTGGGTCTTTGTAGTTGCAGTCAGGTAGAGGACAAGCTTGCGGCAGGTTCAAACTGGTGGCAGTTTTGCAAAGCTTTGCAATGTTGGGAGGTTAAGCTGTAACAATGTGCAAATGAGGAAATAGCGGTGAACTAAAAGTAATGCACAAAAAGACAGTGTTGTAATATGTTGATCTACTTTCTAGGCAAGTGACTAGTATGCTGGTGCAGCAACCTCCCAACATTATTGCAAGGTTAAAATATCTCAGGGTAAGTTGGACCTATACCTGAAGCTACTACTCGTCCCACGGCGACTACATTATCCATTTCTGTTTCTGCAACACAAGAGGTTAGGTGAAGCCAGTTAACTGGCTGCTTAGTGATTAGGTTCCAGGGCAAAGGCCTATATTGCAGATCAGAAGACCATGCCCAAACAGTCACCTCAAACCTAAACATCGCCATTCTACTCTAATCTACATGTCTGCCTATATTATTTAAATCTCAACCTACAGTATTTCTAATCAAAGTGACAACTGGGCGCACTCACTTCAATGTCGATCCCTGACCACTTGAGTTCACCATCACTTTCCCTGTCGGCTAAATCCCGCTCACTTTCACCTTCAATACAACATGTCAAAAAAACAGAAGGAAGCCCTTCTCTTCTGGCGCTAACCAAAATCTTGTACGTGATCACTTGTACTAAGATGACTTCGCACTTCCCTTTTCTCCTCACCAGCATGCTCATACTGTGTCAACGTGCTTACATAGATAATAACTATTAAAACAAACAGTTCTCTAAACATTCTCTGAATAAAGTACAAACTATAAGACACGTAAATATTTCAATCAAAAATTTTAAAAATATCAATAATGGATTTGAAATTAGACTAGCTTATCTAAGTCTGAATCTGAGTTTTAGGATCTCACCTCGCTTAAAAAGAATAGTGTCATTTTTAATCAATAGAAAGAAAAAAAGATACATAAAACCAACATAAAAACAAAAACATAACCTAGACAAAAGTAACCAAATAGCATGTGTGGGAACCTTCTCAAGGTGTGGACTAAGAGTAACGCATTAAATAGGCCTTGCCTATTTATGCACAAGTTTGAAAATTACAGAGGCAGAGCATTCTCTTATAGGAAGAAAAGCATAGGACAAACATACGACCAGTTACAAAACATGTTGCTACATTATATAACAGGAGCAAAATATGCAAAGAGAGACACAAAATGATATGTTGCACAGTTCTGAGAAGAGGGGGGGGTAACCAAACAGAAACGGAAGTTGTTTCTTCTTCTTAAAAAAAAGAAAGAAAGAATCTGAAGCCATTTTCACTTCAATGCTGGAACCAGGTTTGCAGAAAACAGGCATTGCTCCAGAGCTGGCTCCTTCTCCTCCTTTATAAACTTTGAACACTGCACACGTCTATCTCAAATTGCTAACAAATGTCATTATGCCTGGGGTGCAAACATAATTTTTTATTTGGAAAATAAATACATTTGGCTAGAAAAACAAAAGAAAACAAAAAAAATCATTCAAACCATAAAAGGCTGGTTCTATACGGTAGTTTACATATAAAGTAGTTAAACAGAAATATGAAAGAGGCATTAGCATACCAAACTACAAAACATATGACTGTACGACATGTGAAATGCATCACCTTGAATTAGCCCTAGGCTTAATACATAAAATAACACTGCAAATGATTTATCTGTCCATTGTGTCCCCGGCCTTTTATCACACACCTGATGTCCACGGTCACTGAAAACAAATTACTCATTCATGCTGTAGTAGACTATGACATTTTAGAACCCAACTTCATGATCACGTTTACAGGAAATGCAAAATGCAAAGCTGGCAAAAACAAACCTCCCTCATGCTAAAGCAAGCAGTGTTAAAGCTCATACAGTGTATGTTAGTCTTAGGCCTATACTTCTGCACCACAACCAGGCAAGCTCCTCTGTTAACACAAAGTGATATTTACACTAAAAATGTCTGCTAAAGGCCTTTCGTCAATGCGTGGCTGTCAAACTGTCCTAAAAAAAGAGTCCTTGTGACCATAAAGCTACTTACAGTAGTTTGTTATTTAACTAACACAATTGCAAGGCCTAGAGGGTACAGACAGACAAACAATAACTGAAAGAAACATTATCCTGTCCACAGAATAAATCTCTCAACTTCAGGTGCCAATATACAGAAATAATGGTGCCAATGATACGAGTGTATCCCTGAGGTGTGATAGTTTGCTGTAAACTTTGTTGTACACTATTATACTGTGCATCCAAACCAAGAATGCTAACAATCCTCTGCAATCACTTCATGTGCGGTACAGCAGAGATTGACCATCTGAAGCCATTTCAGTGAACTATCTCCCCCCTGTGGTGACATTAAACACCAATTTGGAAAGGATTTTTTTTTAGTTTCACTGACTAAAACAAGTCTTCACCCTGTCAATATTTGTGTAAGAGACTAGTGTTTAACATTAACCACACAAATTCTGAGAAATGCTATCAGATTCAGCAGTGTCACACACGCTACAACTGAACTAACAGTGCCAAGATGAGAATGAGAGGCCAGTAATATGAAAATAACTCAATAATTCACTACATTGGCCAAGGCTCAAAACTTCCACCCATCAATAGGTTCAATCATAGGCATTCATTCATATTTTATGACTAGTCTGTGTGAGCGTTTATTCAAGAATATCATAAAAAAGGAACAGAAACAAGGTGTTATGATGACAGTGTCAGATAGTATCAGAGAGTGTCAGATTTCTGGTAACTATGCAAATGCCACTCCTCAACTAGTAGGCTAAATGTCAATACTCAAACTCTAACTGCTAACGTTTGGGGGGTATACTATGAAGCCAGTTTACTGGCTAAACTGCGTAACTTATGGAGTAACCGCTAATCTAAAAACAACATGTCGCTTCAGAAACAACTGATGCTCAATGGAGGGTTCTTTTAGAGATCTGTGGTAACTCCCAAAGCCACCCGGGTTAACCAGTAACCTTGCTTAGTAGTACATGCCCCACATCTGATCATGCATCATGCATCATCATGTTAAAAGGTAAAGCTACTTTTAAATAGGCTACATAACAAAAATACACTCAGCAATAGCCTTAACAATTAGCACACATTTCTCTAAACTTGTATTTTTACACCTGTAAGATTTTGCAAAAATGAAAGAGAGAGGTTTAATATAGTGGACGCAAACACTACATTGATAGGTCAAACTAACTCTGGCACTACCAATTACTTTACTGACTAACTTTCACATTGTGCAAATATTTAAATTGAAGGTGCAGCTGACTACTAGGCCAACAAACCATGGTATTTTCATATATCAGTGCTATAACCACACACACAAAGACACCAGCAAAAACCTAGCTAAAATGTTAAATGAACAACTTACGTGATTTCTGGCCCCATACACGCAGGTGCAGCCTCCCAGAGGAATAATACAGGAATCCCAGGACAAGCATGGGACAGAGCACCAGCATCAGGTTGCGTGTGGGCTTCATCCTGCTCATGTCTCACATTGTACCATCAGCAAGAGATTACCTGCACTAAAAAAAACATTTTCAGCTGTAACCTAGAACATCATGTATTACCTTCATTATTTACTTATTTATTTCTGTTTGTATATATTTATAAAGTGTCTGTACTTAAGTGTGTATTTATGTATGTAGCCTAGGTATGTCATCATTCGTGTGCAAAAATTGTGGAGCACAACGTTAGGCTACAGACGTTACACATTTGTTCTTTTGTTAGGTTGATTGATTTCTAAGAGCGAAACGTAATTTCGAGGACAGTTGGTAAAGACTCCCAACTTCCACCTTTTCTTGACGTGACCCAACATTTGCCCGTCAAAAAAAAACATTTTCTTTTCAAATCCCCGTTTACAAGAACACAAATCTGAACATCACCAGTTTTTCAGATGGAACGTGCATGATGGAACATTAGGCTACGTTGTCAAACGTAGGGATACATAACGAATATAGACGAAAGGTTTCTACATTAATGTTATTATATGGCATATAACTGTAACGTAAGGTAACTAAACTCTAGTAAAGCTAGGTAACGTCAATGTTTAAGTCCAGAAAAGTAGCACATAGGGTCAAGGTAGAGGCCTGCCACCCAAAACTGGTTCTCACAAATGTTAGCTGGGCTAGCCAGGTTCCCAATTGCTTCGTTAAATTATTCAGAGGTTATCTGCCTAATTAGAAAAGCTATATCCCTGCTTGTGCGGCTTAACAAAAGACTACTTTAGTGTTATTTATAAATGCCTTTATAGATATAAACTGGCACGCTCTGCAAATCTCGCAAAGCATCGCTTTATGACTACAGTGACATTAAACGTTATCTGAACGGTAATATTACATTACCTAGCTAGAAGTAGCTACGCCAGCTTACCTACCAAGACGCTAGCTGTTCAGCATCAAAAAAATAAATATATCTCATTACACAGTATCAAAACATGACGTCCAATAAATTATTAAACCAAAAAGGTTAACATGTTACCTAAACACTATGACCCTGTACCAGATAAATAACCATTCCAAAATTAAAAACAAGACTCGTGTTAAAAATGAACAAGCTACATTCACGTTAGTTGCTAACATTATGAATGATTTCAAAATGTTAGCTGTCAAGCTAAAACAGTAGGCTAGCGTTGGCTAGCTAGCATACTTCACTTACCTTAAAATAACAAAATGGCAACGGCGCTCTTAAACGAGTGAGACAATTATGTCAACAACAGGTCACTACATCTGGGTGAAACGAGGAATCCGCTATCTGATTTGGCCATGCTGTTTAACTGTACCGTTATCGGTTACAGCAGGGCTGAACTGCATTTTACTCCTCCGACATCTGAGATAACGGAATCGCCAGCGCCAGTGAGTAGTGCGACAAGTTGTTCAGCTAAGGTTACTGTTAGCCAGTATGCTAACCACCTAGCAGTTGTTTTGACGTTCTGTTGGATAGGGTGGCAAAAAAGGTTGATTATCAGACTCAATTGTACTGTATATTTATGCTACAAAACTTAAGCTACTGTCAGCAAAAAACAGTCCATTTTGTTGCGCAGTTTCTTAGGAAAAAATACTTGCTGAGATTATCAAGACATCTGCCTACCACAGATTAATACAGGTTTAGCTAGCGACTGCTAGCGAGTGTCTCAAACGGAAAGTGGTTAGGGAGTGTTACAGCCACGATACTTTTCTTGCGCATTACGAACTTTTTTGACTTTATTGTGGTTTTACTGAGTTCATTTCTCAGCTCTTGAAACCAGTGCTGTACAGTTATGGTGACCAACCAAACTGTCTACAGCATAATGTGACAGTGAGCAAAATCACAGAGTTCTAGGGCCTTGGATACAACCGTAGGCATTGTTTAGACAGATATAATCCCAACTGGTTGTGCAGGAAATTTCACCTGGCCGCAGCCACCCACTGTGGTCACATACCACACAAGTACAGACTGCACCCGTAGTATGTGAACGTGCCCGAACTGGCAGATGCAAGAAGACATTTTGGGCGAGGTCCATCCTTGTTGCTATATGTATATATATATATATATATATATATATATATATATATATATAAATAAATAATAAATACAAACTTGAAAATATTTGGCATCTGATTTGCCAGCATGTTTCACAATACCTCCATAAAAATCTCAGGCTTACAAGCCTACAGCTTGAAGGTTTGTTTATTGCCATAGCCTAGTGAGCAATGGACTTTTCAGTAGTAAACTTAAACACACCTAATTTAGCTTTTATATATATATCTTACAAATATACGCTATGTAGCCTACTACAATATGCCTGATGCCTAGGCCATTCACTCTCTCTGGAGCAGTACAATGGAGATATAAAATGAAAGACCATTTTTGCCTTTGCTTTGATGAATTAGCAAAAGTTCTGCATGGCCAAAGAGCTATCATAAACATGAGGCATGGCTATGCCCTCTTTCATATGAAAATCTTGAACACAGAAATAGCCACTAATACATGGGTAAATAAGAACCAAGCCAAGGTACTCCTGGTCTCAAAATAGGTTGAAAATAGGGTGCATATAGAGTGCACAGGCCTGTTTGTAAGACCAATGTGTAGCCTGTGCTTACATACTGGTAACATGAAAGAGTAGCTGTCCAAACCTTTTACAAAACCAATATCAACACTGTAGTTTTAGAGAGAGAAAGGTGTGTGTGTTTGTGTGTGCGTGCGTGCGTGAGTGAGAGAGAGAGAGGTGGCTACCACATAAAAATGTAAACTGGAAACACGTGTCACAAAAGCTACTTTGGTCTTAGTCTTGATTAACAAGGCACTCTGAGAGGCTTAGAATGGAAATGAATTTGAGGCACTCAACCTTATTTTTAACAAATCAACCTTTGTGTGGCGGTTACCCTAAAGAATAATTTTAGGTGGGCTGTCCTCTTAATTACTATGTATACTGCGTCATTTTTTAAAAAAAGGAACTCTCACTATTTATCAGAGATGGTGCATACTAGCATTTGCAAAATGTTTGGAAGTGCTGTTTGTAGGTTTGTTTTTTTTACACTGAAAGCCTTGGTTTCTGAACGTTTATGATCAAATACAATGGTTAAGATTAAAATTTTGCAGAATGCCTCTGTTTTAAGAATTTTCAGTTGATGCCGTAGCCCCCCCCCCCCCCTACAAAATGGCTGCATAGGTGCCTGGCTGCAATCTTTCTTAAAACGCATTAAACTTTGGTTTGTAAAGACATGAAACTCCCCAAGTGGTCAGTAATGTTCACTGATACAACACAAAAATCCCTTCAAAGTATGGTTTCAGACAGGTTATTGATCGTTCATTCTTTATTGTGGACCAAAACAGAATGAATACGTGAAGCTTCCTTAAAACAACTATAGGCTGAACATGGCAGAGTTCTCCTTCAGCATTAAATGAGGAACTGCACCTTTGGTGAAAGCATCACCTTTGCTTTTCTCATACATGTATCTAAAAAAGAGGGGAAAACACCCAGAGTTCTCGGTAAGAGTCTGCATGCAGTCAAAACACATGTCTAAGTATGAGCCAGCAGTGCTCAAGTCCAAGTCAGGTCACAAGTCCTCAAAATTAGGGCTTGAGTCGGAGTCGAGTTCCAGTCCAGGACTTCTGGACTCAAGAGCTACAAGCCTGGCGAGAGGGGGAATGGCTATGTTTCACTGATATCTTTTGCAAATCTTGTCTAAACATTGTCAAATTGTACTCAGTCATGCCTTTAGCAAGACATCTGCCAAGCAACTGTGTCAGACATATACAAGGGCCACACAGAGCCATTCCTTACTTTTATACATTTCTAATACCCAAGAGAGTTGGATCAAAGGATTCAAACATACCTGGCTGCTCAGCTGTTTGCGGGATAGTCTCTGGCTACAGAGTACCGTTGTGTTTTTCCATCTTCCTTTTAGTTTGAGGTCAGCTACAATGTAGTAGTAAATAACAGATATGTAAACAATGACTCAGTAAAACTATGCACTGTATTTCCACTGATAGAGATGAAACAATTGCTAATGAATGAGGGCATGCTACTGCAGGGTTTTGAAACAACGATCATTTTTTCAAGATTTAAAGGGATACCAGGGGAAAATTTTAGGTTAAAAGTGAGAAATAAGAACTAAAATGCATGGAATTAATTCAGTTCAGTTCAGTTCAAATATTTTTTGACCTTTCATGAATGTGGAAGACAGAACGACGACAACTTGTCAAAATGAAAGTACAATCGCAAAGCAGCATTGCCGTTTTTGTTCCAAACACAGCAGAAATGACCATGTTGGTAAATCCTGCTGAAAGAACAAAGTGTGGTGAGACAGCTTTCAGCACACAGTTAAGCTTTGGAACCAACTTACAGAAGACATAAAAATGCTCCTACTGTTTGCAGTTTCAAATCAGACTAAGCTGTGTTCAGTTGCATTCTGCTAATGGTTACTTTTCAATTGCTATGTATTTTGAATGTAATTAAAATTTTCTTTTTATATTCTGTAAATTTTATTCATTGTCATTCACTCTTACGCTTATCCTTTTGTGCTTTTACTTATTTTGTCTTATTTTATCTTTTTGTGCTTTTACATTCGATAATTTACTGTACTTTCCTTTTACTTTTGTAAAGCACATTGATCGTGTGTGAAATGAGGTCTTGCCTCAGGTCCTGTATTACAGTACATAACCTGGCCCACAGTGCCTATTCTGTATCCAAGAGAGTGAAAGAGAGAGAGAGAGAGAGTGGGTGTGGGTATGGGTATGAGCATGTGCATGTGCAAGTGCATGTGCATGTGCATGTGCATGAGTATGAGTGTGGGTGTGTTGCATGGTTAGCACAGAAGATGACCCACATCCGATATTCAGTAACTATTCCACAATAGCAATAGGGTATACATGCCAGTACTAAATTTGCACATTAGTGAACATTCAGTTCAGCAATCTCAATACAATTGCTAAGCTCATTTTTATCGCTATGGGATGATCATTTAAAAATAGTGATGGGTAGCCTAACAAAACCAGTTTCACTCTTGATGCTAAATTGGCAAGGGCTTGTTGCTTGTAGTTTGTGTTCAAAGCCTAATAGATTTATAAACAAAAAATGAATTCCTCATTGATTTTACATTCTTTGACATCACATTTGTATTATATATCATTAAAGCTTCACTATGAAAAGAACTGTGTGTGGTTTTGTGTGTGTGTGTGTTTGTGGATTATTATTTGATTGTTTTGCAGAACTGTTCTTATATTCAACATTACAGAAATAAATTGGTCATGATACCCAGTTTTCAGAATAGCATTTTGTGATGTGACAGTGAGATACGGTCAGTCTGCTCACTTCCTAGGTCTAAATCAAGCAAACAGTTCCTTCCTTCCAACCACACGGACTGACACGGAGGTTGATGAACTCAAAATGCACTGCAACCTACAACTATGTTTTTGCAGTTTTCATACAATTTGGCCATTGTCTCTGTGTGTCCGCTCATATTTGTGAGTTATGTGAACTAAAAAGCAAATGTGTCATCCAGATTCGTGGTTGCTTGGTCATCTGGTTACAATATAACTGTTTTTGACAAAAATACCTGCTAAGAAATATAACACACCCGGCATTGCTGGATTCCTGAGTATGGCCCACAAAACAAGCTTATGTCTTTGCTGATGAAGATTAATTGATCAGAACACAGATAAATTTTTTTTATGACTGACACAGGAACTGGTACTGTACTGATAGAAGCATTACATTTGTATATTATAGAAACATTATATTTGTATATTATACAGTTCCACTGACTTCTGAATGGAAAAAATCTAAACATGACTATACTTATTACTATGGTAAAATGTGACCGAATCATCTGCCTTTTTTGGTATTACCTTTTATAAAAGAAAAGGAAAGGAAATTATTCACCTTAACTGCCATCTAGAGCAGAAATGGTGCTGTCAGTCCTTTGTGGTAAAGATTCTTCTTCCTGGCGATATATGTTCTGTCTATGGACTATATTTATTCTTCAAATCTATAATCATTATTTTAACCTGTATCTTCATTCAAGGCAGTAACTTTCTGGTCATCAAATGCATGGTGAACCCAGCACTTCACATCTTATCATTAAGGCCTGCCTACAGGGTTTCCTGTGAAAGCTGACTTTCAGCTTTCAACCAGCATGTGCTGGAGGTAATACTGACTAAAGTGTGATGATGGAGTGAAGTCAGCTTTTTGGTAATTTGTATTTTCATCTCATTCTTGAAAAAAAAATCATCCATTCTTTAAATAAATAAATGAATAAATCCCCATATGATATCTTTCTGAATTCTACATTGTTTAATGTGAGGACATTAAATTTCTATGTTAAGAGCTCATCCTTGTTGTAGTTTAAGTTTGTTAATTCAGACATAGTTTTGTATGTAGGCCTTTTTTTTAACTTCAAATGCTCATTGACTCAAATTTCCTCAAAGGCACATTTCATCCATAGGCTATGGGCTATGTAAATAAGAAAACTGGATGGACTGCCTTAAACGCACCTCAAGGGCCCTTGAAAACCGGGGGAGGGGGTTGCATATACCGCCGAATAGACTAAAAGCTTTTGTGCTGCCACACCCCTGGTCGCAAAATTAGGCGACCAAACTACATGAAATAGCTAATGATGACAATCAAGTTTCCATGCAAGGTCTTAACCAAATGCACCAAAGATCATTGAATAATGTCCGCTTTTACCCTCTCTGATTACATTCAGAACCTTAACCAGAGACATTTAAATAAGAAAAAGACGAGAAGGAATTTGCTGTATCTGAACATCGAGTTACACTTCCTTATGCTCTCTTTTTATGCTATCCAATTTCCTGACGACCAGAAGATGGCAGCAAATACTTCCTTTGCAACCTGAAAGGAGGGCTCAAGAATATTATGTTCTCAAACAAAAAATGTGTGATGACAATTCATCAGTCACACATCACACCACGGGTCTTCATATCTGTGTCGAAAAGCACCCATGACGGTTTTAACATTCATGGGTTGACTAACAAGCTCATAATTGTGTAAATCTCTCCTTCTATCGGTGTTCGACTCCTTGAGTCTTGAGGCAAGAAACAAGGAAGTTCCGGGTGGGATTTGCGATTCCCACCTTGTTCCACAACCCACCCAGGTTGTAAGCTACTCAAAGTGTGTTGATTTTTGCCGGTCTCCGTTAGTAATATGCCTGACACTCTGTGCAAAATGCGTGTATCACAGATATTAAGGTGAGGATCACGGGAAGCACGTATCAACACTTACCGATTCAACAACAGTGTCTTTGGGTTTCATTGTGTAACCGTGTCCTTTGTGTAACTTAACGTTAGCCACAAGTGTCACATGAACTTGTCCACAAACAGCTTAACGTTAGCCATCTGCTTCGCACATCAAATGTATAGCCTGTTTAATTATGGCGCAACATGCTGTGTTCTGCAGGGTATCGGTAGTCTTGTCACACTGACATTATCAGAGTAGACGTTAACCTCTGTGATTGATATTGTTCCTGGTTGTGACCGCTTTGTCAGTGCAGTCCTTTAAGCTGTCAGAGGGTTGTTGACTCTGAAAGGAGCTGTTTTTTTCCAAAGTGTTAGTTATTCATAAAGGCGTGGGTTAGGTCTAACGTTATACGTGTACTTTCCTGTATTACTCCCATATTAGAGCTAACATGGTTTAAATGTAATGCCAGTTGAGCCCCATGTCTACAACTAGATGTCCTATATAAGAAAAGTTTTTTTGATAATTTAACATGTTAGAAATCATGTCTTTTTCTGCACAGGCACGGACTTTTTTCCTAATTGCATATTTCTCCTCCCGGTTGGCGATAAACAGGTGGTGGGGTGGATGAGGCGCCTAGTGTAACGTTAGCGTAGTATCAGATCTGTTGGGTAATTTTAGGATAACTGTTCTTGCATGACAGTTATGCTAATGGTAGTCAACTTTCTTGAAACTTCAAATCCATACTAATTTATCCACCACACCCCTCAGCATTTCTCTTCCTGCATACTGTAGACCTGTCTTGGCAATTTGATTGACAGCTGGTCTTGACGGCTCACATAGGTCACCCTGTCAGTATATGAACAAGGTCTTCCAACTTGAAAAGGTACAGACACATCATCATTACCCGCTGAAATTCTTCAAGGACGTCAGTGGAGAGGCAATAGATTCTGGATATTCAGTAATCAGCTATGACCTGTGAACTTTTTTAATGCCTTTAAAGAAGACGATTAGTCATACGATTTTTCTTGATATGTTTGTAGCTCCAATAAACCCTAATCACCCAAAAGCAATGGATGATTAATGATGACGGATGATTAATGTTACAAAATTAATGATTAATGTTACCAAATATTTAACAAGAATATTCAGTCCAAATGCAGCAAATTGCATTTAGGCAAAATGAATGTTTGTTTGTGCAAACGTGTCTGTGTGTTGGCTATGTGCATTCACATTATTCCAAATTGTGAATTTGTTCACAAACCCTCACAGAAAAACTGTGTCTAACACCTATCCAAGACCAGAATTCTTCTTTTTGCTACAAGATATTTGGCACAAACACAATTTGTTCTTGGCTGGGAGGCATGATGCCCTGCAAGGCTGGGACAGTGCTGAGTACCCATAACAGCTTGAGGGCTAGTGTACTTGCATATTCAGAGCCAGCTGACTTCAGCTGACAATAGAAGCAATTAGGAGCAGTCATGGATCGACAGGTGTGCAATATGCATCTCAAATTTGTGTCTGCTTTGAGATTTTTCGACAGGATCTTGGTGGAAGTAATTTAGAAGCCATAAATAGGCTAATGTAGACAGTGAGTACAGAAAGTTCATGTTTTTTAGTTTGACTGAAGCCTTGGGAGGATTGTGTTAGAGAGTTTCTTATACCTGAGTCAGTGTGCTTCAAGACTGTGGCATCCAATCTACAGCCTTACCTATCTTTTCATATTTAGTATTAATAGTGAACCGCTCCACCTCTGAGCTGGCATGTGTTTTTGTTAGGCTGTGTTCTCTGCTGAGAGGCATGTTTGCTGACTTTGTCTGTCTAGTGGACATCCTGTCCTCCCATCCTCTGCTATTTTTTTGCCACGCTCTAGGCTAGCAATGGGACCTACTCCTTTTAAAGAGAAATATCTCTCGTGTGCCTCTCTCCACTATGCCACTTTTAGACCCCCATTAGCACAGAGGGATTGCCATCAGTCTGTCTCTAGTGGGGTCAGAGTTTGCAGTGTAATTGGGGCCTTTAGCCAGGTGTCTTATCGCTGCCTGCACCTTATGGAGACTAGGAGATTTGCTTAACTCTGAACTTGTATTGAGGTATGGAGGAAATCTGATTTCTCAGTACTTTGAGTA
This sequence comes from Tenualosa ilisha, assembly GCA_015244755.2. Lineage (NCBI taxonomy): Eukaryota > Metazoa > Chordata > Actinopteri > Clupeiformes > Clupeidae > Tenualosa > Tenualosa ilisha. Next base: position 3,097,902 of record PYXC01002775.1, on the reverse strand, counting down.
CTTCAGCTCTTCTTTTTGTCGCCTGATGCATGTCCACACCAATGTGGTCTAAAAATTCGGATCAGATGTTTCTTTTCATGACCATGAAAGAAAAAGTAATATGACTGTGCCATGTTGCCTAGTTTTTGTACACTTCTTCGTAATGAACTGTGTATTTATTTTGCGCTGTTCAGGTGATTGTATCAGCCAAGAAGACCTTGCTTTGCAATGCCTCAGCAGGTCTTGACTTATTTGTCCAATAAAGATCTTACATCTCGATGCCAACATATCTGTACACAGCCTTTGCACATTTTCTCTGTATTGCCTGGAATAGACCATCAGTGCAGGTAAAACAGCAACAAATAGCTGACCAAGGAGAAAACATTGAGAAAGAAGGAGGACACATCTTGAGTCAGCAGCCTTTTTTCACTGTCCTTTGCTCTATTCTCAGTGACAAGGCAGGGCTAACTGTGTGTTAGGTTTAATTAATCTACTTGTTTCAAGCAGGGCTTCTCATCTCAGAGCTGTTTTGGAAAGATAGTTGACCATGGCTCTGGGTCTTTTTTTGACATCTGATCCAATTGCATTCCTTGTTACAATTGTTGCCCTGAAACCTAACAGAGTTTTTTTTTTCCAAAGTGAGATGGCTTTGTTCCTCATATTTGTAGGTTCTCACAGAAACATTTCTTTCTTAGTGACGACTAGGCTAAATGTTTCTGAACTCTGATGCCTCAGCACCACAGTGTTACTATGAAGACATCTGTGTGATATCTGTCCATTTGTGTGTATGTGTGTGTATGCATATGTGTGCTTGCTTGCCTGTTTGTCTGTCAGCAAGTGTCGTGAGAGAGAGCGTGCATGTGATGTAGCCTGTTTTTCTGAAGTCCTTTCTCTCTGCCTCTCTCTCCACAGTGCTCCACTGATTGAGGCTGTAGACACCAGTGCACCTAGTGATCTGGAGGGCTTCAAAGCACACGCTGTCTTCCAGGAAATCAACAAAAAGCTACAAGAGGTATCCAGGCTTTTATTTTGGCCTCTTATAGAAATTCATATAATAGAAACATATGAGATTCCTCTATAGAGATTCAACCCTTGTCCACTCTCACCACCAGATTTGTTCAGTAATGTGCTGCCTAAAAGGAATTTTGATTGACTGCCAGTGTTTCTGTTGCGTACAAACGTACTGTCCAGTATTTTCATTCTTCCAACTGTTGCTATAGTGTACTGTGTTGTCATTCTTACTAGCTAGAGTGATGCATAAACCGTTTCAAGACGGTTCGATTAGCTGTTCCCACAGGGCGTCCGTTTTAACATTCCATGTTATCTTAATGGATGTTATCTTCCAATCTTAGTGGAAGTAGTTTGGGAATGAAATAGAATGTTCATGGATTGATTTAGGTTTTATTGTTTAAACCAATGACTCTGTATATACATTATATATATATTGGTTAAAACGGTCAGCTAGACTAATTTTTTTTTTTACAGTTGATGTCATGGTTACCATTGTCTTTAACAGAGTGGAAGGGCCTTTGCTAGCTCCTCTTATACCTCTTGTCCACCAGGGCCGTCCTGGTGCTGGAGCTGGAGTTGGACTTGAACTGGTTCTGGTCCAGCACCAGCACTAGTATGGACATGCATTTCCACAGGTTTCAGCACCGAAATTTGTATACCAAATTGTTACTATGATTACATTCACAGAGCCTTGGTCTTGGGGTCTGTAACTTTTTTAACATGTAGCCTATTATTTACTATCATTTCAAATGATTAACTCTGACACTCCAAGGTAAAAACAGATATAAAATATGTGCGCTAAAATAATTAAAATCCTTATTTTAGCATAATTTCACACTTTCACATTATGAAAGAACCCTGTCTAAGTTATACCATTTAATAAAATACTTTTGTTGAGATGATGTATTCATGTCAGCATAAAGCTAGCTGAGGGATTTATGGTGGTATTGGCCAGCGCAAGTAGAAGTTGTACCTAGAAAACACAAATGGGCTATGTGTTGAGTGATATTTGCATTATGGCAAACAAAACTAACTAGTTGTCAAGCGTTGTTAACTTACAGCAGATGGATGGGACAGCCACAAATGAAATGCACACAGCTTGCACATTACGTTAGCATCGTTTTGCTAACAATACAGCACTGTGACGTGTGTGGTTTTGACTTCGGGACCAGAAATTTCAGGGATTGTTCAGTCGGAGCATGCAGGACCAGTTCTAGATTTGGCACCGGCACCGCTACGGTGGAAAAGAGCTATTAAAGTCTAAGTCTGAGCTCCCTGCCAATACCCTTTCTTGAACTTAAAAGTGCTCTGAACCATAGGCTGGTCCAGGAGAGTGACGTGACTCAAATTCCCCTCTTTTTCTTGGTCTGAGTGCTGCACCACATGAGGAACCAGTAGGTACCAAAGCACTCTTCTAGCCTTAGAACAATGTACATAGATATTTTTTTTTATCACCGTGCTCTCTTGACAGGGCAAACGTGGATTTGTACAATGCAGAAATCCTTTCACTGTAAAAATGTGATGGGTGAATTGAGGCGACATCACACTCACATATACATACAGTGGTGGGCGGCCAGGGGCTTTTGTCTTCCACTGCACTTGGCTCCCGATGTTTGATGTGTAGGCCAGCTCTTCTGTCATGTTCAATTGGAGCTGTGTAAAGCATCAGCATCTGTCGGAGCACAGGCCTCAGGATGGGAAAAACATTCATGTAGGATTTGTTTCCCAGCCAGCCGGATCTGAGATGATTCCCCCTCTCTCTATATGTTCATAACAGTATTGAAAAAAAGAGAGGAAGATGGAAAAAAAATCACATCACATCAAAGTTTTCGTTGTCTGTTTGGTAGTAGCTGTTATGCTTCCAGCTTCTCTACTTTTTCTGTGTCTTATTGTCTCACCCCCTGTCTCTCTCTCTTTCTCTCTCTCTCTCTCTCTCTCTCTCTCTCTCTCTCTCTCTCTATATATATATATATATATCTGTTTCTATTTTCTTTCTTTCCTCTTGCTGCCCTGCTTAGTCCTACATAAAAAGCACAATCAGGATGACAACTTTCACCCTCTTTTAGCCTTGGCTCCAGGTCACAAGCTCTTTAATCCAAGCTCACAACATGTCAGGGCCGGCCACTTATTAATGTCATTGTTATTTCCTGTGACGCTGCTATTCCATTCAACCATAGGGCACAGTGTACTCCCATTTCCAGTCCTAATGCACAACTGTATTTAAAGGGTAGTAGCTGCTCCCTATGGTAATATCAGACAGAGAGACATGGAGTCCTGGTCATAATAGAGTCCAATATCCCGCTGAGCACTGTGGTGTTCAGACTTGTCTGGCATGCTCTTCAGGGATTGGTAACATGGGTTTTTTGGGGAGGTTTTTTTTATTTTTTATTTTTTTACTTCATCTCACAATCATTTTCAAAAGCATACTGTTGTTGACTGTTTGCGACTGTCCAAAGAAAGACATGTTTCCTTCTTCATGGTCTGTTTTTTTTTTTTTTTTGAACTACAACTGCAACAAGTTGTACTAGAGAGGGGCTGTGCCCTAGTTTTGTCCTTGTTTTGTGTAATTGTGTTGGCAAAGACGGCAAGCAGTCTGTTTCAAATTACCAATTTGGTGTTTTTGTATTGAGTTGTTCCTTTTTTTCCCTTTGTCTTGGCTTGTCTTTTTTTTTCCATGACCGAAAAGCAACAAAATCTTAACTACATGCCCCTACATTTTAATACACTCAAAATTATGTAAACAAAACAAAATGAAATGGAAAGAGTTGAATACCGGTGTAATGTATAATTTATATTTCCTCACAGGATGGAGCACAGTTTGTGAAGAAAATTGGTGGGGTTTTTGCGTTTAAAGTCAAGGACGGACCAGATGGAAAGGAGGCTACCTGGTTTGTGGATGTGAAAAATGGCAACGGCTGCGTTCACAATGACACAGGTACAGCAATGACACTCACAAACATACACCTAATGTTGGATCTGATTACATAGAGCCAGAGCTCAAAATTAGCACCAGCCTCCAGCCAAATGTTGGTAAAATTTTCTCCATAGTATGTCCATAAAAAACAAGGTAATCCAAGTGATCACAAACTGTTGATAGTTTGACGGTAGTCTAAATCCATGAAACACTGTGCTTTGACATCGCAATCTCTCGCTGTTCCAAAAGAGGGAATTTAGGAGAAAACCATAGGAGGAGGTAAGGTGTTCTGTTGCTGGTATATAATATAAATATATATATATATTGTTTATCTATTATAATTATTTAAAAAAAGCACGTCTGTCATGCAATTACAGTTTTCTGCCTTTTTACCCCTTTCCCCCAAAAGCCTGATATGTAGACCCTACATATGCCACCCCTAGGATCTATTCTAGAGAAATATAGTATTTTATAGAACTACTATTACTACAGTTCTACTGTATAGGCCTATGGCTGTTTTTGCTATGAAATCAGCTTGACAAATCCACTTGGTCACCTGACTGCAAGTGCTCATAAATCTTGTTCTTGAATTTTGAATTTTTGCTAATGTTCAGTAGTTTGGTGGTGGGTGTGAATGAGCGTTTTCATTAACTTGCCCTGATTACTCAGTCAGCTACAGAAATAGTACACTCCCTGTAAAGCAAACAACCACAGCATACATAATAGGATTAGCTAAATTGCCTTTTTTCACTGTGTTCTCCAGTGTACTGTGGGTATAGCTGCCCCTGAGTGCAAGAATTACAACAGAACTTGTGAGGGAATTAAAAACAGAACTGTTTTCAAAGAGAGGCCATACCTTTGTGGGCACTGGGTAAGCCATTGGTCTTTGAGCAGTTAAATAATTAATGTTTAACAGATATCAGAGGAAGAAGTCTTGCAGAAGTTCCAGGATAGTGTTTTTTTTTCTGCTGCTTTCAACATGTAGCTCAGCTTTTAATGATAGCAAGAGGAATTAACAAGGTAAGCCTTGTTATCCCCAGGCACATCATGGGCCCGTATCATCAAGCTGTTTCAACATACAAATTGAGCGGTGCTCATCTTAGCTATCGCCCTAGAGCAAACTCCTTTGAAATTTTGGTGTTAATAGAGATTGTCTGGAGTACTTCCAACCATAGCCCTCTTATTCAGGCTCAGAGTAGGAAGAAGAACGAGAGAATGTCGTACAACATAGAATGAATATCGAACTGATAACAAATGCAAACATTGTGGTAGTGTAGCTAAGTTGCTGTAGGGAAGACTGGCCTTGTGAGCCTTGGTCTAGGGGTCTGTAACTTTTTTAACATGTAGCCTATTATTTACTATCATTTCAAATGATTAAAAGTATGTGTGCTAAACTAATTCAAATTCTCATTGTAGCATAATTTCACACTTCCACATTATGAATGAACCCTGTCGAAATTATAATTTAATAAAATTTATTTAATAAAATACTTTTGTAAGACTGACCTTGAAGTTTTTGATATATGTAAGTCTACAGAAGTGTCAGCCAAATGCATAAATAGAGAAAAATGCATAAATGCGAATTGAATAAGGCAATAAGCTCACTTTCAGTTTGATTTTCAATAGTCCCATTTAATAGAATAAGCTCCAGGTTCAGACTGATTCGGTTTACAGTATGCTGTACCAAATTCTCTTGTTCCTCTTCCTACCTTCAAAACCTGGTGAGCTCAAACAACAGGCCTGTGGTTGGCTGGAAGTACTCTGGACTGTTGCTTTAAAGAATATCCCTGCTGTACTTCTCCGGCACTTGGTCTAACCGATGCACAATGGGGAGGTATGCAGGTTATGGTTAGGTGTGAATCCTTCCTGTGTATGTGTGTTTATATGAGTTTGGATATGTAGAACCTCTGTGTGTGTGCGTGTGTGTGATTTTCCGGTGGCCTGCATCTGACAGACTTCTCTCGGGCCCGTTTTGAAAGGTCAGTGAGTCAGAGACCCCTAGCTCCTGCTCATTGGTCCATGTAGTGGACTGACACTGAGGGAGACACCCTTGTGCTGACAGTGCTCATAACAGTCTGTGCCAAAGCACACTTTCATCAGCTAACATTTTCCGTTTCGTCCCTCTTTTCTTTTTTTCTTTTTTTTTTCTTTTTCCAACCCCCTTCCCCACCCCCATAACCCACGCAATCCTTTTCTTTTCTCTCACACAGCCAAGAAAGCTGATTGCACCATTGCCATGTCAGACGCCGACTTGCTGGCCCTCATGACGGGGAAAATGAATCCTCAAACTGTGAGTTTTTTCCCCTCTCCAATGATGTACTTTTTATTAACTCCTATAATTGACAGTGATATTATTTGTCTTGTCACGAACGGTTGTGTTTTATGTGGATTTTATGTACATTTATGGCACACGTTGAATGGCAGTCACATGGCAAAGAAAACACCCACAAGCAATCCAACAGAGCCTGCTTCTGCCCCCCCCCCCATATCCAGCACTCGCCATGTTTGTGTGTAGAGATTAGGGTCATAAAGACGGAGCAGGTCCGCTGTGGATGGAGGTCAGGTCAGGTCCGGCTGGGGAGCAAGTTTTTTTTTTCCAAGTGGCTCTATCACCGAAAACCAGCTCTGTCTACTCACGCAGGCCCCAGCTCCCCAGTTCCCCAGTCTTTACTGCCTTTGGCACACCTCAGCGCCATCAAAAGCCAGCTCCAGACCTTTTAACTTTCACAATTCACACACCTGCTCGCGGGGGCCAAGCTTTAGGTTGTTGGCAGGGAAGTAGCTGCCACTGCAGCTGCTGCTGTCATCTGAAAAGCTCTGAGGTGTCCAGCCAGGGGCTTAAAGTTCACCCCCGTAGCCCCCGCGAGGCAGGGGGGCCCCACAGTCCAAAGAACCCACCCCCACCTGTCAAATTGAAGTTTTAAATGATATTGTTCTCACTATCCAAACGTTAGCTAGCGTTGTGCTGCCTTAAGCATATAGGTACTGTATAGCTACACACGTATCTGACAACCAGACAAAATCTTTTCACACTAAACATAGCCTACTTCAACTGCAACCTATCGGAAGCAGCTCTTTGTTCCAAGTTGCCACTTGCATCTGACTAATAGGCATATGCTTTAATTGATAGATTGAGAAATAGGATTCTGCTAGATATGTTTATCTGGAAAAAATTACTTAAATTGAAAAATGTATCTGTGTTGTCCTAAGAGCACTATTTGGCCTTGAAAAACCACTCAATGAGCCAAAATTGAGGTCTTGATCAGGCCCAATCGGTGCATCAGGGAGGTAGAGTGATTCCAAGTGCTTTCCAGTGCTCCTCTTGTGTCCCTCACCAATGTCCTTCACCCATCATAGAAGTAACTAATAGTTTTTAGGGGCTTGTTATACTTCTTCGACTCCAACTCATTATTACCTACACACGCAGTCATTTTGACGGAGCTGTTACCCTTTTACAGTTCTCCGTTGTGTGTCCGTGTATGGTGTAGGATGATTAATAATTATATTAAATAAGCAACCTACAAAAGGGCTTAAGTGTGTCCAATAAGAGTCCCTGTGCTATTTATTGCCGTAATTCCATTGGGGGCTAAGGAATTTTTAAAAATGTTCCTATTGGCATTGGGCCAATTACTCCAATTCACTGTGTGGTGGTTGAGAGGGGTCATTTATGATTTTCTTAGCTTTACTGAAAATATTCTCTTCATAGATTATGCTGAGATGCTTTTGTGGCTTTCCTATACTATTTGAAGTCATGCTCACTATTCACTGTAGTTGTTTCTCCTCTGGATATTCAGGTTAACATACCACAAAATCATATTAAAGGACAGGATGCTTTCAACTTGGTTTTTATACACAGTTTGGAGGACGTCCTTGTTCACTCCAAAGTTATTAAGCCTACGGAGTAGTTGAAGACGCAGTGAGCACTTTTTTAAAATAAACTCTGGGTTTTCTTTAAAACTAAGTTTGCTTACGAGTGCAACAGTGCATAAGATATTTAAAATCCTTCACAATCTCAACTGCATGTCTTTTGAAAAAATTATGCATGGTGGACGCAGGCATATTCTCTTTCTGTCAGTCATGTTCATCATCATGTTCAATCATGTCTCCCCTCTGTAGTAGACCAATCAGAGCCATGTAATCAGCGTTCTTAAATAATCTAAAATTGTCTTCATGGATCTTAAACTCATTGGTACACATAAAAAAGTAAACATGATAAAACCCCTGAGGTGGTCCAGTGTTCAGTACAGTCAGATCTGACACAGTGGTTCCCAAGATAACTCTTTGGGGGAGGTCATAGAGAAAGCGTCTGACCCAGCGGACTATCCCACCATTAACGCTTAGATGCAAAAGTCACTCTGCAACAGAATATGAATTTGCATAGAATTGAAAGCAGATGTGAAGTCTATAAACAGTATTCTGGCATAATGAGAGGGAACTTGTAAATGTTTAGCTAGGGTATTGAACAGTGTTACAGTTGCGTAATCTGGGCAGCCCTCTGACATTGCTACTCAAACTGTAGATGGTCTAGTGTGTTGTATACCCTTGTTTTTATGCTTGCTCACCACGCTTTCCATACATTTGCATAACATGGAAGGGAATGCAATGGGCAAGAATGCAAGCAAGAATGCTTCTCCTCGTTGTCTTTATAGTTCAACTTTTGTTGTTTACTTCCTAGTTCATATCTCCTCCCTCACTGACAAGTGCACGTTTTATTTCATTGATGCATTCTTTTAAATCACTACTTATCCATGTTTTATTGTTAAGGAAAAATTGAATAGTCTTTGTCTGAGTAGTAATATTCTTGAAGAACGTGAAATAACATGACGAGATTGTTTCAGTCAGTTTGTGTGGGTCGACACAGGAGTTAAAAAAGATCTGCCAGTCTGTTTTGTGCCAGACAGTCTCTCAGCTCCTCCTTGTAGTCATCAGTCCATATTTCAAAGTCTTTTAACACTGCCTTATTGCGCTTCAGTTTCGCCCTATACTGTAGTATCAGGCGTATAACATTGTGATCAGAGACAGATTTGTAAGCGTCCTGTATGTTGGCAAAACACTTGTCCAAAATGCGCATTAAGAGGGTAGGGCGTATTGATGTATCATGGGCAGATAACTCGACAAGTCACACTGTTTTAAATCCCCGTGGATAAACACCGGCTGATCAGGCTAGTGCGTTGTTGTAACTGTTTGCGATTTTGGACTCCGCCCCTTCGAAGTTATGTCCCGGCACATAGGTTAAAAATTTAAATCTGGCCAAATTAAAAGTAAATAAAAAGGTTGGAATGAGACCACCAGGATTTCGTTGTCGCGTGTACAGACTGTGTTCCAGACAGTACACTGTTAAGTCCAACGCTTGTCAAAAAACATGCACACACCACTTCCTATTGCTTTGTTTGTGTAAACGGTCTTCAGTTTGCATTATTCTATAGCCTAGGCTACTGCAGTGCCTTCTCAGGCGCATTTCTGCCCTGGACATCGCTAACGAAAGGCCCAACTGTATCTCACACGTAGGACACATAGCAGTTTGATCCTCTGTTTGAAACCCTTCAGAATGTCTTGTTAGTTCCGATTCAAGCCCCAGGGACCTCTTCGGCTGCAAGATAAATGACTTCAAGGCGTATTTGATGCAAGTGCGTGCTGAATGTGTGTGTTATTGTGTGTGTTTATGTTTGTGTGTGTGTTTGTGTTTCTGTGTATGTTTCTGGCCTCAGGTGAATTGTGTCTCTCTCCATCCCCTCTCCATCACAGGCTTTCTTCCAAGGCAAGCTGAAGATCACAGGGAACATGGGCCTGGCCATGAAGCTTCAGAACCTGCAGCTGCAGCCGGGCAAAGCCAAGCTGTGAGAGCTGGGGAGGCTGAAATGGGGAGGGGCTTCAGTCCACTTTTCCCCCAGGAAACCCACACAGAGCCCACATCTTTCTGTAGACTGGGCCGTACAGATTTGCTATTGTGGATGAGATGAGATGTGAGATGAAACTCATTTGTACGAATTTTGGAGTGAAGGGAGTGAAATTGAGACGATAAAAGGATGAGTCTTCTTGTTTCTGCTCTTTTCACTTTTCTGCTGTTTGTTTTTTTTTCCTAACAAGATAATGAGACTTTAGAGTGGCAGAGAGACTCTAGGTGTGCACAAGGTCATACTTTTTAACATTGATGCAACTCTATTAACGATTGAAAAGTTTCACTGTTTAAAAACAGAGAGAAAATAATGTGGGCCTTACCAGTAATTCCTTTTTAAGGAAATGTACTATACATGTAGTTCATCCAAATTGACACCACCCTGGTTGTATGCACACCCATGTGTGTTGTGTGTATGTGTGTGCATGTGTGTGACGACTGAAAAAGCTGTCAAGTGCCTGCGGAATCATCTGGAAATGAGACAGAACATTCTTTCTGAAATACTGATAACAGGGGCTATATATGAAGATTGTGTCAATAGAAGGGCAACCACCACTGATTGTGCATATTGTTTGTCTACCATCTTCATGTCATTATTTACCTGGATTCCCAATAGTACTGTACCAAGTCAGAGTAGTGGCTGCTCTAGACAGATCAAGACTTAATCTAAGCCACTCTTACCCCTATTGCAGTTGTACGCACACCTCAGATCATATGTACACTTCAGATGTGCCCGATGGATGTTGGATTTCTATGACAAATAAAACTTGTAGTATGATTGGATTGGCCTTGTGTGCTTATGATTAATGATGGTATTGGTCAAGCTGTTTACTTGAAGCTGTTCTTCATTTGTGGGTTGAGCCATTCATTTCAGTGTCATAACCTTCCTGTGATTATTTCAAATTTCTGCAGCATTCATTTTCCATTATCTTGGCAAGCCGTCATCTTCCTTGTGCTTTTTAACACCATATTTAAATGAGTGTGTTTCATATCACTCTCAAGAGATATTTGACTACTTTGTATTTAAATAAATATTGCCGCTGATTGACTTAACTGTTTTTCTAAATGGACTGGATTTGTTTAGTGCTTTTTTGTGATGGATTTGTTTAGTACTTTGAGCACCTCAAATGCATTAAAGATTAAATACTTCCCATTCACATGCTGATGGTAGCTTGTGCCATGATGGCAACCAGCAGTTTGGAGTTCAGGGTCTTGTTAAAGGACACTTTTTGACATGTTCGAGAGGAGCCAAGCTTGAACCAAAAACCTGCCAGTTTCTGAACCGCCTCTCTTTCCTTCTCTTTCCTTTCCTTGTTTTTTTTTTTTAAATGGTCATGATCACTACGATAATATATGCCATGCCTGATGGAATCATAATCATAAGGATGCCATTTTTTTGTTGTAAACTGTAAAATAGGGAACTAAACAGGGGCCCTTGAAGAAAATAACATTAATTGCTTTGTCTCAGCCAAGGACAGAAAGCAAGTAACATGGGCAACATTTCTTTTCTATTTAAGTGACCTCCCTCTCCCCAACGATGGCAGCAGGAAACCTTCACATCACTTGTAATTGGTATGGCAATTTCCCATTGTTGTATTTTGTGAAATCATCCCTTTTCCAAAATCTCAGAATTGTGCCGTGATTCAAAAGCACTTTGAAGTGATCCCGCAAGTGCCCTGAATTTGTGTTACTAACCTCCTTGGATCTTTGAGATACAACTTATTTGATTTCAAAACAAAAAACTACTGCCACGCTGAAACTTTTTTTCTCCTTTTAAATGGTGTTAGTTTTTTTTTTCTTCTGCACCCCGAGAAAGTCATTGCTGAGGCAAGATCTGAGGATTCTTTGCCTAGCCCGTCATATCCCCCTCCTTCTTCCACCCCCACTCTCCTAACAAAACTTTGACGACAGTGACCTGTTTCCAGACTGCCACGCTTTTGTTTTTCCCCCTGAAAACTCTGGACGTGCTGCTCGAGAGCCCATTGCCGTTAATGAGGTCTGACCCACTTTCCACTGGAGCGTTGGCTCCCAACTCTTTCTGCTCTCCCAGGCCCCTAGTCTCCACTGGTAAAAGCTGCAGTATAGGACTCCACACACAGCTGCTTTCCAGTGTGTGGCGTGGAAGCGGAATATTTTTTTCATTTGTCTCAGCGCATCTGGTTGAGCTGTTGTTTAGACATAACAGTGTCTTGACACAGAAATGATGCATGTACGCAGAGACAGATCATGAAAGAATGTTAATGACCATAGCTGGGAACATAGAACTTCAAAAAAATAAACAAGATGTTTGCATCCTTTTACCTCCATCTGTTAGAGACCCGGCATCTCAATATCACTCTTGTTATTAATTTACTCTTGTGTTATTACTGTCAGCAATAAACACGTGGGACCCTATTCTCCCAATTTGATCAATAATTAAAGTGTGAAGAGGGAGTTGGGGGGGAAAGCAGGTTGCTGAAATTCACATACCTCTGAATAATAAATGTGAATAATTCATGACTCCCACCTGCACATAACAACATTGGATTATTTCAGTGTTATTATGTACCAGTTCTTTTGCTAAAGCAGAAAATAACTTTTATTAATCATTAACAATTGTGTCTTACATAAAAGCTTCTTCTTTTCTGTACTTGAGGACTGACTGTAATTAGGAATTGTCTCACACACTACCACCATAGACAATTACTCATTGGTAGATGTGAATTTATTTAATATATATGCTCTGTTCTAAAAGATATTGTAGTGTAGTCGTGTTTCAAATATAACACCATGTGCTTTCAGACCACCATGTTTCATTTATAACAGCACTGATAGAACTATGCATAAAGATATGAGGTGTAGTGCACATGAAAACATTTGGTAACAGTTTTATAAGTATTCATAAAACATTATAAACACATTCATAAATGGTTATAATGTATTCACAAAGTCTAATAACTACTGCCATTAGTGTTCATAACCGTTTATATATTCTCATGACTGTACTGTATGATAATGTTATCTTATAAGCCTTTACAACTTAAAGTGTCACAAAGCTTCAGTTTGTTAATTTTTTAACTTTTATATGCCGATTGCTCATGCCCAATAATGAAGAGTTACAAGTGCTCAGTGCATACTCTAAGTAGAGTGACCAAAAAAAAAAAAGCTTTGTGACACTTCAAGTTGTAAAGGCTTATATGAAAATATTGTAATGCCTTATGAGTACAGTCATGAGAATGCATAAATAGTTATGGATACTAATGTCATTAGTTATAAAACATTATGAATGTGTTTATAATGCTTTATGAATGCTGGGTTCATAGAAAGTGTTCCCAAACAACCTTTTGGCAAAGCTATGCTTCTTACATATTACTTGCACAATACCTCTTACAAGTGTTTATTTATTGACTTTTTTGTTACTGTACATACGCACTGACAAAGCCACTGAATTCAGTATGTTTAGGCTGATATGTTGCCAGACACATGGATAAAACAATATTTAAATACTGTCACATATAATCTTCCTGATAATAGAGGCCCTGCAGAGACAACTGTGGTGTGTTTGCTCAGTTTGTAACAGCACTCCACCTCCCCTTAAGCAGTACCTCATCACTCCAGCTCCTTAGGGAATCTATTTCTTCTTTTCCTCTTTTCTCCCAGGTCTATCGGCTGGCCATATAGGCAGAGGGAATGACACACGTGGCAGAGTACATTCCATGCTGCGGATTTCATACATTTGATTAGTTACAGTGTGTAGAACTGACAGTTCACAAACAGGGAAGGGGTGGGAAATTCCTGAAGTCAGGGCCTAGAGGTTGTTTTGTTGGATTTTTATCCTTAAGCTGGTTCTGTTTAAGAGGAAATGTGGGGTAGTGAGTTGGAGATGCTTGAAGATTATTATCATGTCTGACTGGGGGAGAACTGCACATTACTGTTTCAGCTTGTTGTCTAGCTCAGTCACGTCATTCAAATGCTGTCAGATAAAGGCATGTTGAATAACAAGAGAGTGCTACTGATATATTAAGATAAAAAAGAAAGATTTATAATATTAGCTCATAATTGGGTATTTTGTATACCCTGTCACAATAACATGATTGCACATACAGATCTGTGGTTATGCAACTTGACCCTTTACAAATGTAAATGTAATTACAAACTGTACTGATGTCCCTAAACCTTCACTTGCCTTTATAAAATAGCGACACTACAACACATCACAGCTATTTTAGTTACAGTAAAGCTTTTACATTTTTTATTCCTCATATATTGCCTTTATTCTCGTGTCCTTGTGTATATTTCTTCTTATGTTTTCCTCTCTATTTCTGGGAATTGCACCTGTTTTCCCCACACAGACAAATGAAAAACTGCAAATGGAAGCGAATGGAATGAGCCTATCAGTGGTCCTTCAGGAGCCCAGGACTGTTTCCATGATGTCTGTTATTCCACAGGACAGGAGTAAAAAGCATGTTGCTCCCCGGAGGAGATACCAGTTCACCTGTGGCTCTGTGTGTGTGTGTGTGTGTGTGTGTGTGAGAGAGAGAGAGAGAGAGAGAGAAAGAGAGGGAAGGAGTGTTTCCATGTAGGGCCGTATTTCCCCCCCAACAGTCCTCAAATCTTCAACAGACAGCAGCAGCATTGAAATGTAAATACTCAGATATTACTCTGAGAGAGAGTGAGAGAGAGAAGCAGATGGGGTGAATCTGTCAATATAAAAAAACACTCCTCACAGAAATGAGAGGGGGCCACTGACAGCACCAAAGGCCTTATATGGGCTGCCACTACAGTTCAAAAATGTTGGACGCAGTTTTAGATTTAGGCCTGGAACCTCTCGCTCTTTCTCCCCTGAAACCCATAGGTAACAGATCATCCCGCCTCACTGCTGCCTCGCAAGAGGATTTAAGCAGATTTGTGCGCCCCTGTGCCTGCCCCCTTCTCTCTCCCCTAGGGGACGAACCGTCCCTGTACAGAAGTTGAACCCGCTGCTTTAATCAGAGGCTCCAGCTTGTATTTACTGTAGTTGTAATACCCCTCTGAATCACTTGGCTTCCTGTGATTTAGTGCTTAACGCCTGGCCAAACTGGTGTTGCAGACAAAACACCCCAACTTCACTCAGCGAACACCCAGGCCTGAGGAGGAGGAGGAGGAGGAAGAGGAGGAGGGGGAGGGAAAACACTATTTTATCACCTGGAAAGCAGCACTCTGCCTCAGATAAAATAATACATCCCGCTCAGTTTGATGTAAAACACATTTCTGACTCGCAAAGCAGTCTAGACTATTGCTATTTTTCTCTGCTTTCTGACAGGTATAGTGAAGGGGATGACAAATGTATGTATGGGCTAGGATGGGGAATAGACTGGAATATATCTGTGACGTTCATGGCATGCTCACATTAAATGAGATATGACAAAAAGCAAACAAACACCTCCACCCCTAAATCAACCAATCAGTGGAGAGGCCTGGCACTCTACAACAACCTGTGGTTGAGTTGACCTGCCTAATTAGGCAGTTTTCCTATGTCTCTTACACTAATATGATGTGCTACCATACTGAGAACTTTATGACTGCTTTATGCTGATAAATCATGGGATAACTATCCAACAACAGATATTACGTAATAATAGGCCCCCAATGTAATAACATCTTAGATACTGTCTCTCTGGGTACTGAAGTTCTGGTAGAGAACCTGTTTGTGTTTGTAATAAGCTGGCGGGGGCTTGCAGTGTTATTTTTGAAGCTGTGATTGTAATGAAAGCAGATGTACAAATAGAATTTCTATCAGGAAGGGTGGTGAGACATTGAACTGTTAGCTCACATCCTTTCTCGTGTCTTTTTGGCAGATGATAGCCATTTCCTGCTTGTGTGAATTCTCTGCTTTAGAGAGCAGAGGGAGGTAGAAAATCATTGAAGTGTTCCCCTAAATAATGTTTGAGGAAGTATTTGTCTTTTTGCATCAGTGGCCCTCCTGGGAAACTGAGTTTGATGTGCACCTTGGCAGAGAAATAATAATTCCTTTCAAATGCAATGACAGAGAGAGAGCTTTCAAGTGGTTTTTGTTCTGGAAAGTTTGCCAAATGTTTGTTCCTAATCACTTATCCATGTCATTCTTTCTAGATGTGTTACTGATTTAAGCGCCGCTCCGTCACCAACAGGATCTGCTACAGAAATGTGCGAGAAGAGAGTCATTCTGCAAAAGATGCACTAAAGGAGTAACTCCAGAATAGTTAACACTTCTGTGGAACAAGTTTGCTTTTCAGGTAAGATTATGTCCTCGGGTTATCTATAGCCTCCTGGTGTCCATTTCCAGAAAGCATAGTGTCTTTTAGTGGTATTTACTTGAAGTGGACTATTAACTTAATCTTAACCTCAGTTTGACTTGTACAAATATATTTCTTTGTTAAGTAGGTTATTTCTATAGTCTTAAGTTGCTACCTAATTACATTGATGTAACTCATATTTCCTGATTCACTGAACTTCCTTAAGTGGTATGGAAAAGACCTGCACTGGAATTTTGGAAATGCGTGTTTGTGTGTGTGTGTGTGTTGGGGTAAAAAAAAAAAGAAGAAAAAAAAGGTAAAAGGGAAAGTTGATTTGTTTTGGCCCTGAACTGGTTACAGCCTCCCTTCCCGCTTGTTCTCTCTTCACTTTCTCTCCCCTTACTCCCACTCTCTCTTTCACATCTGGAGGGGACTAGCAGGGACGGCTGCTTTCACCAGCGACCCTCTTTTCAAACCAGATGGACTACAGGGGCTTCACTAGCCTACGCTGCTGTCTGTAGCACTGCTGATAACCTATAGAAGAGAAGGTATGGTGTGTGTATATTCGGGTGTAGGCATTAAAAGTGCCTTCTATGTATGAATTTGGGTGTGTTTATATGCATATGTTGGGGTGCGTGTATGAGTTTGTGTGTGTATGTGTGTGTGTGTGTGTGCATGTGTGCGCACATAAACATATTTCTTAAATCAGACTCCAGCATCTCATGTAACTCCCTGTCTAACTTTTCCAGATTCTGAGAGTATGTGGACTGAATCCAATAGCTCATATGTTTTATGGAATGAGTTCTGCTTGCTGAAAGCATGTTTTACAGCAGGGAATATAAAAGTAGGAAAATATTGATTGCCGTAACTGTTAGAGTTATAGCTACTGAAATAAGCCATCTGTTTATTGTTATCTAAACTGATTGACTTTTAGAAGAAAAGAACTGCTGTAGTCCTCTCTTCTAAATAAAATTCCCCCAGCACAGGTTAAATTTTCCCCAACTGAATTAACAAATACAAATAATAGACAGGACACACAGGTTTGCATGGAGATTTAGTCAGCCCTTCCACGGTTGACTAACCCTATGTGCCTATTTCTTTTTCTCTCTCTCTCTCTAACACTCAATCACTCACTCACCCACTTACACACACACACGCATGCATGCACATGCACTCACACGCACTCACACACTCAGCCGTTGTAGTCCTCCACTCAGCGCGTGTGCCAGTGTCAGGTTGTTTATGTGTGAGTCCATTACCGGGAAACAGAGCAAAAGAAGGGGCTATGCTTTGGGAGTGAGCTGCAGCATGGAGGTACAGCTCAACTCATTTCAGCTAAGAAAATGAGACCAGAGTAACCAGCTGAACTAGATTCAGGCCACCACCATCAGGAGAGAGAGAGAGAAAGAGAGAGAGAGAGAGAGAGAGAGAGAGAGAGAGAGAGAGACTAATCTCCTGCAGAAAATTGACAGCCTCTGCTGGCCCCTTTCATCTTTCCGGAGAGAAGGCAGGCTGGAGAGAAAGTCATCTGAACAAGTTAGCCAACACAAACCTTACTTTGAAGGCCCCTCAGCTCACCAGGGCATCCAAGAAAGGAGCCTAAAAATCATAATATTACTGGACACATAGTGCAGGGTAAAAAAGATGTGTAATGACCACAGAGGAGCAGGGACATGCACACACTGTCATGGTTTTTATTAGAAAAGAAACCTTAAGGTTTGCCTGCTAATGCTTAGAGACTACTTGTCATACCCACCTACAGGAAGAAGAGTGAGTGTGCCCTTCTTGCTTTGCCATAGAGATGGCTGAGTCCAAAGAAAAATGCTCTTGGCCTTTGACATATTTATTGATCAAGTTTGCAGATGAAAAGCACAATGAATGTGACAGCGCTGAAAAGTTAAGAGACTCATCTTCTGTCTCCTTTTTCCTCAGGCTTCTGCATTCGTGACAGTAGAAGGAGGCTCCTTAGTGTCTTTGTCTGTGTGTGTGTGTGTGTGTGTGTGTGTGTGTGTATACTTGTATGGACTGAACTGGAGGCACAAGCTCTGAGTCCTCTGTTTCTTTGACCCCCTCACCCCTCACCCCCACCCCCTACCCCCCCTAAATAAACACTCTGGAGTGAGATAGAGGGCTGCTGTTGTCAGCAGGGCAGCCATGGGCCAGCACGGAGGCCTTCTTCAGCTGCTCTGCATGGTAACTTTGGGTTGGGCCCTGGTGCTGTGCCAATTTCAGCCCGTGCTTCGATCCATTCAGCTGGAGCAGGAAGGGGAGTACGAGGTAGTCGGGGAGGAAGAGGAGTATGAGGACTTAGTGGAGGAGGTGGAAGAGGAGGTGGTGGTGACACAGAGTGGCACCGGAGGAGGGGAGACTAAGAAGAAGGTGGCGGCCAGCTGCCCGAAGGACTGCACGTGCTCCACCGAGGGGGCGGTGGACTGTGCCGGGGTCAACCTCGCTGACTTCCCTAGCGATCTTTCAGAGGACACTCGTCAGCTCTCTCTACAGGTGAGTGTTTGTGTGTGTGTGTTTGTGTGTGTGTGTGTGTATAAATGTGTATTGTATGTGTGTATGTCAGTGTGTGGGTATGAGGCCAGTAGTGCAATGTGTCTGTGTTGATGTGCGCAGAGCAACTCAATGGAGCATTGGGGCCCAGACACTATCAATTTAGTCCACCAATCAATGCATTCCCTTATTGAAGCAGTTGCCAGATTCTTCCTCTAATGACACAGTACATTCCACATAATTGGGTGTAGACAGTAGACCAGAGTCCTGTTGTTCAAATGGGACTATACATAAAAGCTTATTAGAGTGAAGGTGCACACATCACTCTAAATAATGGCTACATGTTTCTGTCAGGATTTTTTATTCTTTTGACATCTGAATTACAAATGATGAGATAAAATAAAATAAGTACAACAGTCAGAATCAATAAATTGCCTGTGGCTCCTGAAGTTAATAACACAGTCTCAGGGATTTTGTTGGGTTCGCTATCATGCATAATTCAGCACGTGCTTCATCAGCCAGCTACACTGACTCAAATATACATCAAAAGAGCTCTTAACATATGTCTCTTAACATATACCTCACTTTTAATCACGTAGTCCGTTTTGATCAGAATCTATGTAGCATAAAGGACAATAAAGCTGTTCCGGAACACAAATCATGTCAACGGCGCCTTCTCTTTAAAGCATTTTCACGAGCCACTGCTTTGTGTAGATTCACACCATTGTGTTTTAATGGCTGAACTGATGGAAACACAGCTGTAGGCATGAACATAAATGGCTTTGCACTACTTTTCACATAATCAGTTGACTGGTCTGTTTTTTTTTTTAGTTTAGTTTCGAAGAGCTCTGAACTGGTATATCTGCTATTTTACTCTATTATCAGAGAGGGTAAAAGCAGAGTGAGGCATAAAGTTAGGTTCCGTGTTCTATTATACAGATCAGAGTCAAGCCCTCATACACTGATACAGAAGATCATTAAAAGGTTTATACTGTGACATTATGTGACACTGCCACTCATGCAGACCAGAACTATTCACGTTTGCTCCCATTGTAGCATATATGTTGCTCTGTCTTGGTCAGTATTCAGTGATCTTCGCAATTATCATGTGAGCTTCCAGGCTTAGCAAGCAAAAACAGTGGACTAGCAGGCAATAACAATAGAGAATGTCACTTTTAGAATATGCTTTGTTTTTATAAACTGCATGCATAATCAATTTAGAAAGGTTTTGTCAATGGTGCTGACAGTGCAATGCAATGGTGTGGTCAAACAGTTTTGAATTAATTCCTTGACTGAGTTTTTTTTTTTTTTTTTTACATTGTACTAATTAGATTGTCCCCAAGACTACAGATTGTGAAGATTTCTCTCCCAACAAGTGAGAATGCTCAGCTTATTGTAGAACTATTTTTAAAATCATCATCATGTTTTACTACACTATTACAGTCACGGTGTAGTAGATTTAAATAGGCAAGAATATAATGAAGATGTAGTTTATTGTAGTGCTGTTTAAAAAATCATGTTTTCCCCTTATAAACATAAATAACAGTAACAATAACAGTTATTCTCTCTGCTTCAGTTTGTATTTCTTTGTTTACTGTATTATTTGTCTTATGTCACCATTCAGTAGATTTGAAGAGCAAAAATATAATAAAGATTCAGCTTGTTGTAGAACTATTTTTAAAAACAACAACAAAAAATATGTTTTCTCCACATATGTGAAAGAGTCTGGTCAACAATGCCCTAAACACCAGGGCTGCTTTTCCCAAAGGCTTCATGAAATGCTAGCGGTGTAGTCAATTTGAAGGCAAGATACACAGCCATGCCTATGGGGATGTGGAGATCTAATGGCCCTTTTAACGCATATTGTTCTTCCATCGTTCCTCTGCTCCACAAAGCTTAAGAGTTCAGTTGACAGCTCTGATAGGGTTGTTATTAGGGTTGAATGGAAGTCAGTGCGTAAGAGGCAGTCATTTGCTGGTGACCCATGGAAACTTGTCCTTGACCAGCACTCTCACTCAGATGCCCTGAATGCATTGGTTCAGGCCAATCATTCTTTGTGTGTGAGTGTGTGTGTGTGTGTGTGTGTATGTACATGCGTATGTGCGTGTGTTTGTATGTGTGTGTAGTGTGTGTGTGTATGTGTGTGTGTGTGTGTGTATGTGTGAGTGTGTGTGCATGTGTGAAATGGGCAAAGGTTTTCTCTGGTAAGTATGAATAAAAGCTGCTGAGAAGAGTAGAAGAGTGCTGTGTGGCATTTCCACCTGAACCCAGTCCACTTAGCTCAACTCCTTTTCTTGCTCGTAACGCTGAAATATACAGCTAAGCAAGTCTTTTTTGTCGCTCAGAATAACCAGATCACTGAGGTCACCACAGAGGATCTGGCGCGCCTTCACCAACTGCAGACACTTAACCTGCAAAACAATCGCCTCACTACCCAAGGTAATGATTCGCACAGAGCACAGAAGGCAATGCATGCAATGCAATGGAAAAGACATAAATTTGTTCTTTTTTTGTGTAATTTTTGAATTTCCGTCATGTTAACATGTAGTAGATTTAAATGGGCCAGCATATAATGATGATGTACTTAGGGCAATAAATCAACAGAATGCATTGCAAAACCACACATATTTCATCCCCATTAGACTGGGGGCTGGATCAGAGAATTCAAATAAAGTCGAAGATGATCTGCACACAAGTACATGAGAAATTTTCTGATGTGAGGATCATCTTTAACTTTGTTTCAACAGTTTGCAAACAAGATTGTTCTCATTGCTTAGTTCACAAGACAGAGACATTATAGAATCCATTGCCAAAGCCATCCTGGTAAAAGTCACACTGATCTTCCTAAACACTCATGAAGGAATAATCTGTTCTTTTTGCATAGCTTCAGGGTTTCATGTGTGCTTGCACAGTTCAGTGGAGTGTAATGGAAAAGTTAGACACTGCCATGGATCAACTATGAAAGCTTTCCTACTCCACATTATACTGTAGCACTAAATAAAAAAAAAACACCAGTAATTTATAGAAATTATTATATTTTTTTCCCCTACTACTAAATTCCAGCAATATGTGTTAAGTTAACGAACATTTGCTGGATGTAGGTTCAGCTGTTATGGCTGGGCTGTGTCGTACGGAATGCTTTACGCCTTTCTCCTCTGTACGGTTACACCATAGTGAAACCATAAATGGTACCATTGTTTCCCTCTGACCCACAGATTTGCTCTTCTGTTTGTTACCATTTTCTCTTTCACTGTAGTGTGTGTTGACAACCATACATGTGTGTGTGTGTGTGTGTGTGTGTGTGTGTGTGTGTGTGTGTGCATACTTTTGTTTATGCGTGTTTATTTCAAGGCCTTGAGGATGAAGGGTTTGAAGTGCTGGAGCAACTGAATTACTTGTATCTGGCAAATAATAAGGTGGGTTTACAGCAGTTATGAATACTGTTTGCTAAGATATGTTTGTGATGTCTGAAATTGTTGGACACACTATTCATTGCTACAGTAATGGTTGTAAAAAGTGATTAGAAAGGGATTATGAAAATTGCTTGTGTGTGTGTGTGTGTGTGTGTGTGTGTGTGTGTGTGCGTGTTGTTATTTGGGGTCGTAATTGCCCTTTTTCTTCCTATCTCAATCTCAAATACTGCAACCTCTGGGCAAATCTGCTGGCAGCTTGCAGTCTGTGGACCTTGCCGCTCTGCCCTGGTTTGCTCTGCTTTGAGCAGCCTCGTGCCAGCTGTTGCCAAGGGGGCAGAGTGGCAGCAGCCTTCACTCCACCACCCCGCCACCCGTG
Source organism: Tenualosa ilisha (assembly GCA_015244755.2). Lineage (NCBI taxonomy): Eukaryota > Metazoa > Chordata > Actinopteri > Clupeiformes > Clupeidae > Tenualosa > Tenualosa ilisha. The sequence continues at coordinate 3,075,581 of PYXC01002775.1, read as the reverse complement.
CCAGCTTGGCGGCTTAATCACTTTGCCGATGTCTGTGCCAAGTCCTGGGATCTAAAACACTGCTGCGAGCACTGCTGCAGCCTTTTGGACGGGGGCTTGCCATGGACAGATTTGTTGCTCTCTGACTTAAAAAGGATGAGCGTGTGAGAGAGATCCTGGAGGATCTTGGGGGATTTTGACAGTGCTCTGTAAGCTTCGCAGACACATGCCAACCTAAAGCTGTAAAACTTCCTCTGTCTCTCTCTCTATTGGAAGGACACCCAGTGGGATAGGGTAACCCAACTCTCACTTGGCAGATCCACTTCCCAGTCCCAGGGGTCCGGTCTATTGTAGATAGACCCAAGGGTCCTTGCTGTTTATTCCAACCAACTTACTTCTCACTAAAACCTGTCTGACCGGCACCTTATTTGTGCTGTGTGTGCACTTTATTTACACCTGACACAGGCCCAAAGGCAAAATTAAAGAAGTGACCCCTTGGCCACAGCATCAGTGAAAGAGTTTCTGTCACTGTCACATGACAATCCACTGTTGTTGTCCACATTGTAACTGTTTGATCTACTTTATGTTACAATGGAATGGCCTATGACAATCTTAAGGCAGCAGATCAAGTAAAGAATAGAGAAGGGGTGTTCATCATGGTCTTGGGCTAAAGTTTCACTCAATTTCACTTAGTCACTCAATTCCTGCCACACAATTCAGACAGCCTTATTGACGTCAGTGGGAGTGATTTACTTTTTTGTTGTCAAAAGCTGGTACGTTGTGTGTGCCCTCTGATTTCACCTGGGCTCAGGTGCTCTCAAGACCTCCCAAGTGTTGCACAGTAGGAGCAAATTGTTATACTTCCTCTTCCACATGGATTGTATAAAGTTTCCCAAGAGGCCACCATGGTGAGAGCAACAATGAGTAGACATTTCACTGACTGCCTTGTTGACTGTCAGAATGATTTACAAGCATTTTTTCTTTCTTTTTTTTAAGTAGCCTGTTCTCAAGAGCCACACAAAATGGATTCCATGTTACTATTATTGAGACTCTTAGACCCCCACAGCTAAAAGCTTATGAGTCATGATGGCTGCTCTGTCACTGAATTGCGTACAGTCAGAGACAAGGTTAAAAGCCTCCATTTCCGTCTTTGGTTGCAGACACAAATGTAACCTGTAACCTACAACCTGTGCTGCATTCAACAGCTGGACTGATAGACTGTAGCAACATTTTTTGCACTGAAAATTTTGCAAGGAATTTTGCTAATTTTTTCCCTTAAACTCCATCCAATCTCTATATAATTAGGCAATGATTATTATTAGCTTAGTTATCCATTATTGACATTTGATGTAACATCTGGATGTAAAAAGTAAAGAAAGTGCTTTATCAGAATGTCCCTGTTGCTGCATTTTTCAGGGAGCTTGCATGTGTAGGCTTTACTGGCATCGAGTTCACCTGGGTAAAAAGATAGACTTAACTGCAGGCTTATTTGAGCTCTTGCTGACCCTGCATTAACCCTCATTAACTGCCACTTTTTACCACAGCTCACTGCAGCCCCAAAGCACCTTCCACCATCTCTGGTCAGTGCAGACTTCGCTGCCAACCAACTTACCAAGATCTACCCATACACGTTTGGCCAGAAACCAGGCCTCAAGTAAGAATTTACACTGTTCGGTGCTGATTTTGAACGTGTGTTACTGATTGTAACTTTCATCCTCGACTTGAATTTGTCTCTAGATAAATCCAAAGCTAATTACAGGTGTAGCTGTGTGAGATTTTCTATCATGTTCCTGTTTCAGTGCTTTGGTGCAAAGACATTGTACTGCTTAGGTCAAATTTCTTATTTTTCCTTTTTTTTTTTTTTTTTTTTTATTAATGTGAGTAATGTGTAAAACTAGCCGATTATTTACCTAAAAGGCTTGTGTTCACTTGTGTTTATCCACCCCTCACATTACTATATGCCATCCAGATTATTTTTGAGATGTCTGAAAAAGTGACAAAAAGTTATATAGTGTAAAGCCAGAATGAATGTATTTGATATCTGAAATGTTTGGTGTGCAAAGTCATTCTTGCTTTTCCTATACCAGTGCATTCCAGTGTATTCTTATGTTCTTCCAAGAAATTTTACCTAAGCGTGTTCTTATATGTATTTAAGGTAATTAAGGATCTATTGAGGATCTGTTTAGATGAGCCTGACGGGCACCAGTATTGATTTTGTTATAGTGTATAAAAATGAATCTACACAATTAATAACGTGTGTGTGTGTGTGTGTGTGTGGTGTGCGTGTATGTGCTTTTGTCTCTCACTCTTCCAGATCAGTATATTTACATAACAATAAGCTGACAGATGCAGGCCTCCCTGAAGACATGTTCAATGGCTCGAGCAGCCTTGAAGTCCTCATCATGTCCAGCAACTTTCTCCGCACAGTTCCTAAGAACCTCCCCCCTGCCCTCTATCGGCTCCACCTGAAGGTGAACCATCGCAGAACCACACGCAGCCAAGGCTACACACTCAATGACTGTAAAATTAACAAATTGAGGTGCCTACTTTGCACATGCAAGTTAACAACACCTTTCTAAATGCATGCAATGCAAATCAAATTAACAGAGCACGCACATTTGTGAGTGTGTGTCTGTTCGGGTGGCCATTCGTCCAAATTTCAGTCTGACTTTCAAGGTCTTGATTACCCTTTAGATGCCTTAAAGCAAATTAACAATGCATGCATATCCTTATCTTGTGACTGTGTGTGTGTGTTTTTGCATTCAGAATAACAAGCTGGTCAAGATTCCTTTAGGTGCTTTTGAGAACCTCTCCAACCTCTGGGAGCTTTGCCTTCAGAACAACCTCCTCAGCAACGATGGTATGGACAACGAGACCTTCAGGTACGCAAACAAAAGCCGATCCTTACAATACTCTCAGCTTTTTTGAAAAGCCGTCCTTGTGACATACACTACCCACTCATTCACCTGTAGTATTATTCCCCTTGAACATGTTGTTGTGCGCTGAGGCCACATTTTGCTGCGCTTAGTACATCTTGTTCTGTATTTCCAGTGACATGGGTATTGTCCTTGCTTTTGGAGAAATAAAACGTGCATGGAATCCAGCCTTTTCCTTCATAATTTGATTCAGCTGAAGCCACACATTCTCTCCTCTGAGCTCATGTGCTTCCATGTTCCATGTCCTGCTGCCCACATTTGTTTATAATTACAGCAATGTTGTTTTTAACTGATTATATGACTTTTGAATGCATTAAGTCATTAAAGGGATACGCCACCGTTTTGGCCAATTTACTAATTTTCCACCTCCCTTAGAATTAAACAATTTAGTTTTACCTTTCTTCAGTTCATCCAGCTGTTGTCTCAGTCTGACGGTAGTGTTTTTAGCTTCAGGTTAGCATATGTCATTGAATAAGGACCAGACCTCTGAGATGAAAACTGGGGACATTCCTATTTCTACATGTAATATCATTTAAAACAAGTAATGTTTTAGCTTAAAAAATTGTGGCCAAAGTGGAGTTTTTTGTATTTTACCAGGGACAGACCACCGAAATTGGGGCCTGTCCCCAGAAATTGGTGTAGTCTGGTCACCCAGTTATTGATTCTTTTGGTTGCCACTAGCATCTGTGTGTTTATGTGACGATTTTGTAAACCCATATATCATGGAACTATACTCTCGTTCCAGGCATAATAACCATTGAACAGTGGCTTGGACTACTTGATCTGTGCCTTGAACTACTTGCTCTGCTTGATTATTACTCTGGAATGAGAGTACAGTTCCATGTCATATCGGTTTAGAAAATCATCACAATTTCCATCGGTCTTAGTTCACCTTGTAACTACAGAAGAGTAAACAGGCCCCTGTGGGAATTCCTCAACCAAAAGCACAAAAATTTAATATATTTTCCTGAGTAGTGTATAACTGAAGGGAAATGTATGGAAATGTGTGAAAATGTGTGTATTACATAAATAAATATCTTTATCATACGTATTGTTCTGTATAGTATAGGATTACACATAATTTCTTCCTCCTTATCTAATTAGTCAGCTGAAGAGCCTGGAGTACCTGGACCTTTCTAACAACAACCTGACAGAGGTTCCTGACGGTCTCCCACGCAACCTGGTGGTACTCCACCTGGAGAAAAACTCCATCCGCAGCATATCAGCCTCGGCGATGACACCTGTGCGCAACCTGGAGTACCTGCTTCTGCACAACAACCAGCTGCGCTCGCGGTTCATCGACCCAGCCGCCTTCCGTGGCCTCAAGAAGCTGCACACACTGCATATGTACCATAACCTACTGGAGCGTGTGCCGCGTGGCCTCCCGCGCCGCGCCAAGACCCTCATGCTGCTCCACAACCGCATCTCTGAGATCGGCCGCAACGACCTTATCCTGCTCTACACACTCATCGAGCTCAACCTGAGCTACAACCGGCTGACCAACGCCCGGATGCACCGCGAGGCCTTCCGCAAGCTGCGCCTGCTTGAACGGCTGGACTTGTCGGGCAACGGGCTGCACGCGCTGCCCCTGGGCCTGCCGCGAAGCCTGCATGTGCTGAAGGTCAAGGACAACCAGCTGAACACCATACCTGATGGCGCACTGGCCGGCATGAGCAAACTCAAGGAGATCAACCTGGCGAACAACCAGCTCAAGCTCAACTCCATCTACCAGGGAGCGTGGCAGGAGCTCACTGACCTAACGGTGAGGGAGGGAATGAGCGAAGGAGGGAGGGATGGAAGGATAGAGAGAGAGAGAGAGAAAGAGAGTGAGAAAGGAGTAGGAATATACCGATGTTAAGTGAGGGAGGGCTAGAGGGAGAGAGAGGAAGCAAATAGGAGAGGAATACACTGACTGTGAGGAAGGAAGGGAGACAAATAGAGATAATAGATTGGGAAGGAAAGAAGGGATGATTGGACTCTGAAGGTTTCAGACACTCAAAACAAAATACAAATTTTTTGAGCAAAAACACAGATGATTAAATTAGAGATCGATGAGGAGAAATTTTGAGGAGAGGAGAGAAGAGATGAGGAGAGAATTTGATGGTTGTAATGGTGATGTTCTTAGAAGCAGCATCTAATTAAATTCTTGGCAGGAATTTAACACACTTATGCATATTACATAACATTTGGTTAGACTGTTTATATGAGTCATGATTAAATATGTGTGTATGTGTTACAATGATGTCATTTTCTTTCTTTCTTTCTGTTCTTCTTTCTATCAGATTCATGATTGTGTGTTTGTGTGTGTGTGTGTGTGTGTGTGTGCGTGTGTGCATACGCATGGCCTGACAATGTGTGTCTGTATGTGTTGCAGACCTTGGATCTCTCAGGCAACCTGCTGTCTCATGTCCCGCCAGATCTGCCTGAGTCTCTGGAGTTTCTCCACCTCCAGAACAACCGTATCAGCACTCTACCAGAGACCGCGTTTGACGGCACGCCCAACATTAAGGGCATCTTCCTGAGGTGGGTCCATATCCTCATATACACACACAAATAAAGCACACACACACACACACACACACACACACACACACATACACACACATGGACACATGTGCAAGTGCAGACCCATGCAAGTCCAAACACATACAGCCTTAAACACATTCACATACATACAGAATCACACACATTCTCTCCAGTAAACGCACAGCATTGCCGTACCATTTACCAAACACATTCATAAATACACAGAATCTCACACACATACACACGCACACACACACACTCACACACATACACTTTCTCTCAAACACACAGCATTGGTGTAGTGGAAATATAAACACCTGCTAGCCAAATTTGTGCCGCTCACTGATCTTTTGCAGTAAGCAGATGTATGCGGCCTAAACACAATTACAATTCACCAACATTGACATTCTCTCCCAGAGAAGAGAGGAAAATATTGGATTTGGATCAGTTTGGGGCTGGTGTCTGATGTCAGGCGAGAACATGCCCATGTGTAACTTTACCTCTGCTGGCTGTATTTGGACTGGGGGTGATGTGTCTGGTGTCCAGACCACGGCTCTATTACCTCATTCACTGCTCAGTGTATGTTTGTGTTTAAGAGAGACAGTGTGTGTATGTGTGTGTGTTTTCGTTTGTTTGTTTCATTTGTTTACGTGTGTGTGTGTGCACGCGTGTGTACTTGTTCTTGTGTGTGTGTGTGTGTGTGTTTCTGTGTGTCTGTGTGTTTAAGTGTGGGTGAGTAAGTGAGAGGGAAAGAAAAATAAAAGTGATGAAAGCCATCTGCATGATGTAAGTACTTGTGCTGAAGTGTAATGACCTCTGGGGTATGCATGATTGTTTGGCTGATATTTATCTCATAGTTATGTAAGATTTTTCAAACTTTTAGATGATGTAGAGCCTCCACCCTAAACACACACACACATGCACACACACATACACACACACAGACATTCTTTTTGAAGTGGTCTTGCACAAACAGCACCGAACGTGTAATTTAGTGGGATGTTATTTTTTGAGCAATCAAAATGTACATTTGTTTTAGTTAATTATTTTAAGCCTCTGAATGCCCTACAGGCACCACTGGACACAAAAGAATTTAGGCTATTAAACAGAAAGAGCGGATGAAAACCTCTTGTGTTATCTGGGCCATTCATTGTCTGTTTTGTACACATCTTTGTTTGTTAGTACGTTGAAGAGAGAAAGAGAAATGAGAGAGAGAGAAAGAGGGGAAGAAAGAGGGGAGAGACAGAAAGTCAGGGAGAAAAAAACAGAGGAAAAGAAGAATGAAGTGGATCTATCTAGTGTTGTGTTATTGACTGTCTCCCAGTTAGTCTCCAAGTCCTGATGAATGTTCAGAGATGACAATTTGCATGCCACTCCGAGGCGTAGTCGCACTAATCTTCTTTTTATCGATCTAGTTTCCGTTTAAGTGCTGTGTGATTGTCCGCAGCTACATCTGTGGGGATGGGCCTTTTTTTCATTGCTCTGATTCCACAGCTGGAGAATGATTCTGTCAGCCAAGCCTTCTGCACAACAACACATCAACAGTTGTGTTCATGTGTCTTTATATAACTCTTTGTGTATGTGTGTGTGTGTGTGTGAGAGAGAGAGACAGAGAAAGAGAGATAGCGTAGGTGTGAGTGAGCATGAGATTCTGAATATGTTTGTCTCCACTGTGTGTACAGCATTTATCGATGTACATGTATGCATGTGTGTGTGTGTGTGTGTGTGTGTGTGTTTGTATGTATGTATACTGTATGTGTGAATGTGAATGAATGTATTCATTCAGATTGGCTGAGCAACTTATTGTGTCCATGTTTTGGGTTCGCCCACGGTGGGTGTGGGTGAGTATAACTGCACATGTGTGGCCGCATGTGTGTGCGTGGGTGTGTGAAATAGGTCCCTCTTGTGTACTTGGCGTGTGGGTTGGCAAACATGAATTGGATTACTCACAGTAACTACAGGCATATCCGCTACTTCGCCCTTACCCTACAATCCTCTGCTCAGCTCTCTGCTATTTCTCTCCATCTCTCTCTCACCTTCTTCTATCCTCCTTTTCCTTCATCTTGTCTCTCTTATTTCTCTCTCTCTCTCTCGGTCTCTCTCTTCCTCCTTTTTGTGCAGCAGTGGAAATGGTACTGATGGAAAACCCTTCGGAGACAGCATGCAGTTATGCTCCGCATTGCTTGTGAGGTCAAACCGAACCTTGGAGTCCTGTGGAAACAGACAGGGTGTTTTCATTTTTTCCATCTCCTCTTCAGACTGGACCATGTTCTCTCTAAGCTAATTAGATTTTGCCTTCTATTTTCTTTTTCTTCATCCCAAAGATCAATCTCAGAGAACAGGGTCAGGCTGCCTGCCTGCCTGCCTGCTTTGGAGGTCCCGCTACCGGCTCTTTCGAGCCGCAGATGATCGACATAATGAAAGTGTACCACCTGATGTTTGGCTTTGTGTAAATAAAGGCATCTGCTATCTATTGCCAGTCAAAAGAGCATATTCAAAATCAAGCAGTGTGAGCCCATTGACAGCAAATGGGATATTTGTAATGCAATATATATAATATAATGTAATCTACTTTTGAAAAACCTCAAAATGTTTTTTTTTTTTTTGACAATTAAGAAATACGTTTATAAAGCCTCATGTTGCATTGGCCATATATCACACTGACACATTTACATACATTTAGAGCTTATCCAAAGATTAAAAAGAAAATCAAAAAAAAATAAAAAGATATCTAAAAATCGCTGTTTAATAAAGCAATAGTAAACAATTAGAAAAAATATAAGTGATTCCAAGTTACCAGACAAACTGTCTTGACAAACTTTGGTCTGTCCAAAATGTTTTTAAACAGCTTAGATTTTTTTATTGTTTTCCCCACCCATATGTACAGTGTCAATAAATGAGGTTTATAATCGCCACATTGTGAATTTGATGGACAGAACAAAATGCACACAGAATGACAGGCTTCAGCCCTTTACACCTACACCTATACCCCAACTACCCATCTTTTTTCTCTCTCTTCCTCTCTCCCTCTCTCTCGCATCCTGTCTTCCTGTCTCTCCCTCTCAGGTTCAACCCACTGTCAGTAAATGCAGTGAAAGAAAGCTCTTTCGCCCATCTTAAGCACCTGCAAGTGCTGGACATCGGCTATGGTAATGCTGCCCAAGGCCCGGGAGTTGGGGATGGAGGAGAGGAAGATGAGGAAAACTTGGCGAGATGGGACATGTCTCTTGGAGGGGGAGGAGGAGGAGGAGGAGGAAGTTGAGGTCACGGGAGCGAGGCCTAATCGACATGTTTATCGACTGTGAAGACAAGCCACCGTTGATTAGCTCCTGGTGTCAAGTGTCCCTGTGTGTGTTGTTAACTCTCTGCGCTCAATGAGAGTCTTTTCAAACCGAGCTCTTCAAACCTCTTCAAACTGAGCCCTTCACAGCTTAAGCTTTTGGATGAGTACACAGATTTGGACAGTAGTGATTTGTCATTCTGGGAGAGAGAGAGAGAGAAAGAAAGATTCAGCTATGTTGATAAAGGTTGCGTTTTTCCTGTCGAGAGACTGTGGATTTTGGGCTGTTAGCAGATGTTTAATGTTTTGAAGGAATTGGTTTCCCTCTTTTGTCTGGTGCCGGATACCAGACCAGGACTTTTTTTCACCCTAATAGTCTTTGTGTTCATCTAGAAGGACTGCAGATGTGTCTATTTTGCTGATGTGGCACTCAAGGTCGAGAGCTGTTCACAGGGCAGGCTTTAAGTTGTTTCTAATTCAAAAAGTTGCTTTGAAAAAGAGGATAAAAAGGCTAGTTAGAATTGACAAACAGCACAGGATAAATAAATGATAAAAATGCAGTTGTAATATGCATGTACACCATGAGCAAGGGCCAAAGATGACTCCTAATCAATGAGATTAGAATCAGGGATGCTGATGCTCTTTGATTGTCAGTTTAGTTGGACTGGCCAAGCAACATGTCACCTTTAGGGCTTGTCACTGGATAAGCTGGTTGGACACTCGCAGCCAGATTCAGCCATGCTGCATGGACACTAGGCTATTGCATGCTATTGCAAGGTTACACCGTCTCTGTGTTTTTTTTTTCTTTTTTTCCCCTTTATTTGTGCTAATGAAGTAAGTGTGGGATTTCTTTTGCAAATAAAGATTACATCTATTTTTGTATGGTATGTAGAAATATTCACTTACATGACGTCCGTCTCAGTGTTTTGATGCTGACAAATTACCACATTTCTACACTTTTTTGCATTAAAAATAAACGTCTTGGCAGTTAATTGTGTGTTGTCTTCCTTTCCTCTACCTGTAAGTGGATTCCCCATATGAGAATCACCCCTGATCAGCAATTATCTGCATTGTGAGAGGCACAGAATCATAGTCTAGCTAAGACTGTTTTCCCAAAACCATAGTTGCTAATCAGTTAGCTACTTAATTTACTGACAATGGGCAACTGCACTGCAACCAACAAAGTTGCTAACTTAGGGTTAGCAGGGCAGGGCGGAAACACACCCCTGGTGACTAAAACCCCATTGGTTTCCAGAGACTGTTGCTCGCACATCTTAAAGCGATAGTATGGATTACTTGCAACCATTGCCCTGTTGTTTGAGCTCACAGAGTGCTATTGGTAGATAATTTGAGACATTATAGAAAGAATAGCAAACCGTCAGCTTATGCTAACTAAATGGGAAATGGAACTAAAAGTGAGTTTATGGCCCCATTCAGCTGCCGGTTTGCCGGCTTTTGTTGGAGGTACTTAAGCAGTGCTTTTAGTGGGCCGGTACACACTAGCACAGAGTACCAGCGCTCCTCAGTCTTAGCCTCTAGCGTACCGGGACTTTTTATGGCATACCGGGACTTCTCATGAGCTCCTGATATTTAAATATATCACTTAATGATCTGCGGTTATCCACTGCCTAAGTTACCTGGTAACAGTTGAATAAGGGGAGTACCAGCACGTATTTTTTTCCACTTAAAGCACTGTACTTAAGCAGGGTAAACATATTTCCTTGGAGCAAGCCTCACTGGAGTCCCACTCCCAGGTTCACAGAAAGATAATTTTCTCCTCTGACCTTTTTTGAAAACTCCAGTTTTAAATTGTTTTAAAGCCTTGTCTTATTAGCTAACGGTGGCTGACCAAATAACCTTTCGTTCTGTGTGACAGAAACAACGAAAAATTTTAAAAAGGCAAATGTACAGGATGTTTGTACGGTGTATGGTGTTTGTATTTTATTCTCCTTAGTAAAGGAACTACTTATCCCATAAACCATTGTGAGCAATACAATTTCTAACATTTTTAATGTAACAATAGTCCCGAATCTAGATCACAGATTCAATGAAGAGCTACCTACACATTACTGGGTTTCCTAGAAAACATAGCTTGTATGGGTGCTGCCCTAGTTGCTTCAAAAGTTTAAACTTTTTTTGTTTTATTTGTTTTATTATTATACCTTTTTGAGTGACGTTTCACAAGCAATCACCTAATTGCTGAATATAGAAATGCGCTCGCTGTACAGCCCAATATCCGTTTGTGTCTGTCAACTCTGAGGTCCTCTAATATTCATCACAGTGGTCATTTTATGTATAAAATATTTTATTGATAAATATTTTTTTTTTTCAGATTGACAGACTGAGAAAAAAAAGCTACTGCTATGACCAGTCACAGAGTCTTCACCGCTGCACTGGTGAGTCAACTGCCTTCCCATCCGCTGAAGTGCTGCCCTGTGGCCTTGTTTGGTGCAAGGCCAGTCCTAAGAGTAGTCTTTGCTTTGGACCTATAAAAGGATGTTTACAAGTCATGGGTGCACTTTCATCTTATTTACTACACTGTATACTGTATCTAGAAAGAGACAGGGTGACAAGAGAAGAAAAGAAGAGAAAGGGGGGGGGGGCAGTCAGAATAAGGGAGGACTAGAAAAGAAAAGAAAGAAAGAGAGGAATCAGAATCAGAAATAAAAGAGGGTATCAGAACAAGCAACAGAGGACTCAATAGACTGGAGTACAGAAGGGAAGAAAGAGACTGAGTCACTGAGATGAAAACTCTGATTTCATCAATTTCATTCAAAGGTTTGGGCACTTTCTATATTTCTCAGAGTGTGTCTGAAGTCGAAAGCCCAACCTGACCCACTTAAGATAGATTCTTGTGAGATCTGCAGTTGTCATATTGGGTAAATGGAAGGTGTTTCATGAACTGTGATGACACAGACGGTTTCCATTGGTGTGACTTTCCAGTGTGACTTCACACCGCATGAAAATTGGCAAAGGAAATGCCCTCTGGATGAAAAGTTAAAAGCCATGACTAAATTTAAGTGCATTAGCTACAGTATAATACGCCAGTGGCTCTATCAAAAAAAAAAAAAAACATCCTGACCTGAAAAAAACGGAGCGAGAGAGAGAGAGAAAAAAAAAAGAGAAACAGGTCTTCTACCTGTGAGCGCCATTTGTAATCAAGCAAGGGGAGGATTTAAATCTCATTCGATTAATGCCATGGCAACACAAGTGAGTTCACCCGGGTGCTTTATGGAGAAGAAGCAGTGCCAGCTCCTCCTGGTAATCCTGCACATTATCAGAAATTAAAGGGCCAGAGGCGTCGCAGTGTGTGCAGCCTGTCCTAAAGTGGCACAGGGCAGGAGAGTGGCAGACGCTGGGCCAGACCAGCCAGGCCCGGCCAAGCCCACACGGACTTCCAATGGGGGCTCATGTCTGTGCTGTGTGGCTGAAGGGAGGGGAGGGAAGACAGGGCTGGGGGCCGATGGCCAGGGGCCCGGGGGTCAGCTGAACTTGGTTCTGACAGTGCACTGTGTGTATGAGAGTATGTGAGTGTGTGTTTGCGTGAGTGTGTATGTGTGTAGCGGGGGTGGGTGGTGCTCTCTTTGCTGTACGCCCTTTTTCCCTCTCTCTCGCTCTCTTTTTTTTCTCTCTCTCCCTCTCTTTCTCTCTCTGGATTTGAGCTCTCCTTCTCATAAGGCAAAGATGCTAAAAATGGGAGATTTCCTCCACTCTTTGCTAAGCTGGTCTTCTGCCTGCATATGGGGGAGCAGCATAATGCAAAGCATCGCAGATGGGGAGGGAAAGGGGTTAGGAGGACTCACTAGGATATTACTGTATATTTATTGTTTCCATTAAGTACTGTTGTAAGGTTTTTGCAGGATTATCACCCAACAAATCAAAACATGGCAGATAGATAATATAAAATTGAAAAAAAAAAAAAACAGTGTTGTTAATACACATACATATATACAAACAAACAAACAAACAAACAGTTCCTTGCATCTCAAGAGGAGATTTATGTTCAAGTTCCTCCTCAGGGAATCTGCCAGGGCCTTGTTAGATATTCCTCTGCCCAGCCAAAAAAAAAAAAAAAAAAAAGCGTTTCTGGACCAATCAGGTTTGGCCACAGTGGCGAAGGCCACACATGTACCAGCTGGTGCCAGTGGTGCAGGAATCTCTATTCTCTCCACTGGGTGAAAAGTTTTCATGTGCACCCATACGTTCCATTATTCTCGTTCCTTCTATATTGTAAGCCCTGACCTTGGGCAAACCATCCCTGTGCACCAACAACAGGAATTTCCCCACACACTGCTACTTCTCCGAGTCCCCCTCGAGAAGACTGAAGTCATAATTATGCTTTCGAATAATTCTCAGGTTTTACACTTGGAGAAACAAACAAACAAACAACAAAAATTCTCAAACACACAAACAAACAAACACATTTGCACAACTGACCAGTCTTAATAATAAACTAAGACAAGACATCAACTGTCTCTTCCAGTTTTTGTTTGAATGGTTGGCCTCCTTGCATTGACCCCACGCTCTATTTGAGGGCTTGGGTCGCCCCCAGCTTCCTTGTGCAGCTGTGGGCTATACGTTTGTCTCCAGGCCATTCATGTCGATGGCACAGTGGTCCTTGTCCTTGCTCTTTAGGTGGCGTGGCGGGATGGGGGGCTTCTTGCGCTCCGGCGGCGGGGGTCTCACGCCTTCCTCTAGCTGCATAAGGCGAGCCACGTCTGGGGGGATGTGGTCAGGCTTGTGTCCCGGTGGATGGGGCTGGAAGCTACCATTGTTCTGCTGGCAGTTCATCAGCTGTTGGATATTGATGGGCTTGGTCTCGCAGATCATGGGCTTGGTCTCGCAGATGAGAGGCACTTGCTGAGAGTGAAAAGGAGATAGAGAGAGAGAGAGAGTTTAATCACTGAGCAAGGGCCAGCAAGTGGACAAAAGAATGTAAAGTACTTGAAGAATGAAGCTTACAGAACAAACATTATACAGCCAGCCAACACTGTCCAGCACCATGGCCCTTTCTATTCACTGGTAGTAAAAATGCAGTTGTGCTTTGCCTGAGCGCTTACTTGAAAAGTGAGACCATTGGCATTGGTGGAAGGCACTTAGATAACAGCAGGAAATTCAATGAGTCACCATGAGTCAATATTTGATTTTCACACTACACATGTCTGTATGTCAATACTAGATGCCAGATGCTCTTTAAGAAATGGACACCACAAGTGGAAGGTCTGGGCAGTGTGTGTTGTTGGATAAGCCTCATTAAAATACAACGAATCTGAACTGAGCGGAACTCTGTTGCTGAAGATGTGCCATATTCATCAGTGACTGTTTACTCACTGATTTAAGCACTCTAGCTTTACTGACTGCTCTGTTCCTGTTCTGTAGCGATTAGCCATTACAAGAGTGTCTCAAAGTTCTGTATTTCAATTTCAAATTAAGTGACCCTCCCCACTCCTTTTTATGTGCCAAAAGATTAAATAAACAATTGATTACAAAAATCATGTTACTGTCTAACGATTGCCTCAACACTGACAAAGCAATGTGGTAAATACAGATGTTTTCTGAGCCGAAGACATTTAGTCTCCAATATGAATTTCAGTCTATAGAGAACAAAGAACAAGCACACAGACAAAATCAATGCAATGTTAACAGTGTTTACGGGAGCAGAACACTTTACTTGAAGCTGTCTACATAAGAGTGACACGAGCCTGTCATAAATGTGACATGACGTATCATGAACATTAATGACACGTCTTTAATGTATGTGACTGTTGTCAATAAGCGTCATTCAGTTTTTGCAATGTCTGCATCCCAGACAGTGTCAGGTTTCCACTACAAAAACATTATGACAACAGTCCTGAACATTAAAAAAGTGTCATTAATGTTTATGATGCATGTCAGGTCATGTTTACGACAGGCTCATGTCACTCTTATGTGGACACTTTCAAGTAAAGTGTTACCACAAACACACTTCCCCAGATGACCTACCCCATCTCCCTCCTTCATGAAGTCTTTCCGACAGATGTGTGCCATGATGCCAGTGGCCAGGGCATCTCCCATCACATTCACCATGGTACGGAATCTGTCACTGAGAATAAAAGATAAATAAACTTTGCTCATCTGCATTATCAGTAGCATCATTCATCAATATCTCCCTTAGAGTTTTCTTGAAATTTGTTCTTAAGATTGAAGATTTAACAACCAATTATTTTGCAGAAATAAGACATTGCTTGAAGATTTTAGTGCTCTTGAGTAAGTGTAGCTTTTTTTCTAACCATATAACACTGAAAAATACCAGCTAAGACAGCACTGAATACCAGAATCGTCATGAACATCAACTGGGAGTTTAAGAAGAAATTTCTTTGTGAGAGTGGTTAATGAATGAGGTCCTGTGTGGGAAGAATTTGATTCAAGGTCAGATTCCACTGCTTGGATATCACGACAGCTTATTTTGAAGATACAAAGCTTCAACCCTATCTGATACAATCTTACAAAAACTGAATTCCATCAGTATTTGGCATTAGGAGTTTGGAAACTGTGGGAGTTTTGGAACTGTGTGTCTCCAGAAAGTTGACATTTTTGGCAATAAGGAGTGTAAAAGCATCAAACCATCCAAAAATGACTAATATAAATCCACTGCCATTTTGTGAACTCGTTCTGATATGTGTGGTGTAGGCCTATGGTTATGAACAGACCGAAAGTAGATTCAAAATGTAAAATCTAACCAAACTAAAATTAATGTAGCCATGTAATGGGGGTTGGAATGGACACAGATCATGTCAGGTGGCATTTGGGAGCAGGCATAGATACAGACACCTGGGGTCCTGATTGAGGCGGCATTATTTTGGCTACTGGGACCGGTGTTCAGCGTACAGAGCTGAATGGATGTTAGCAAGGCAACTGTGAGTCATCTACGCTAGAAACATTATTGATCTGTGTGAACAAGCTGTGATACAGGGCTCGATCTGTGTGTAGAGTGCTTTGCTGTATAGCTTGTTTGCCGAAGGGGTGTAGACGTCCTTGGAATAGCATCTGTCCATTAGAGGTCTCTACACAAACTTACAGTTACCTCTTAAGAGGACAGTAGAGCAGAGAGGCTTTTATCCAAAGGGACACAGACACACAACAGAGGGCTCAAGGTACAAGAGAACAACAAACAGCAACTCACTGTAGAAGCCAGAGTAAGTCTGAGCATTCAAACTCATAATTGCATGTCAGAAGGGCTGTGCTCTCGGAAGCAAAGGGCAGTCAGTAAAACCGGTTCACAGTAATGGACTTACAGAGCCCAGTCCACGGCAATGATGAGCGTGATGTCATCAGTAGGCAGGCCAACGGATGTGAGCACGATCACCATAGTGACAAGGCCAGCCTGCGGAATTCCAGCTGCACCAATGCTAGCTGCTGTTGCCGTGATACTGGAGAAAAGAGGAGAAACAAACAATGCTGTTAACAACTGCAAGAAGAAGAACCTGATTCTAAAACAGACTCCCCTGCCAACTAATGATGACATCTTACTTTGAAGATGGTATCTTACAAAACTGAATTCCATCAGCATTTGCCATGTTTTGACTTAGAGTTTGGGAACTGTGTGTTCACAGAAAGCTGAGATAACTTGCATCTGGCAGTGTAAAACCATCAAACCATCCAAAAATATGACAAAATAAGACCACAGCCATTTTGTGAACCGGCTGCCCTGGTATGTGTTGCCTTTGAATTTCAGACTTGTTCACACTATCCATTAGAATGCGTCTTGGCTAAATATGATTGCAAGTGGTCAGCCAAGATACAATTCATTCACACCTAATGTGAGTTCTAATGTGTGTCTCAGCTGATCACTTGCAATCAGATTTACCTTCAGAATTTAGAATGTTTATCTAATTGTTTTTACCGCAATGTAGAATTCTATTGGTCTATTACAAGATATACAAGGTATAAGACATATCAGGACACATTGAGTGCTCACGCCAAAAATTCTAGAGTGGAGTGCCCTAGAATCTTTGGTTCACAAGTTGAAGATAAAAAATGTGTTTCTTTGAGTGTGTGTCAATACCAAATCATGTACTAAAGAAACCACATTCTCTTTAACTTTAGTAACACAGGTTTATTGGACCATGTCCACAAACTTGCATGTTTCGGCGCTAGGCCATTATCAGCACAGATGGTGAGCTCTACATGCTCATATTTAACTGTCCATTTTGCCCAGACTTTTACAGCCGATTGGTCTTTCCATGAAAACCATTCAACACTATAAGTGGATTCACCAGAGAGGTTTTGCACGCAGAGCTGAGGGGTCATAGCAGTAGTAAACGTAATCAGCAATGAATTGAGACGGGGGAGAGGCTTTCCCACAGTATTGGAGTCAGGTTGTACATTCTAGCAGGAAAAAACATGGAGTCATTTTCAGAATAAAGCTGATTGCCAGCACAACCTCTCAACAGTGTAGCATGTCTGAATCCGACCCTATATGCATCCAGTGCATCTCGATTTCCCTGAAGAAGTCAATCAAGCAAGCATAGGATAGCTCTCTCCGGCTTTTTCCATCTCCCCTGTTGGCTACTGTGAGACTAACTCTTCCCCAGGCATTAGCTGATCCTCCTCAGATGACAGCAAACCAGAGCCAAATCGCTTTCCTATGAGAGTGTGTGTGTGTGTGTGTCCTGTGTGTGTGTGTGTGTGTGTGTGTGTGTGTGTGCGTGCATGTGTGCAGCTTCACTGCATCGCAGATGTGGAAAACTCGCCTGACACAAAGCATCAATCAGCATAAGTAGGGTCAGACCCCTTGATGCAACAATGATGGAAAGCCAAAGTGGCATCTTCCCCATTTCCCCTATTGATACCAGCACTGACACAGCCGGCCAGGTTGGCCTGGTTCACCATGTCTGAAATTGAAAGAAATAAGCAGTGCTCCCTGAAATGTAACTTCTCAGAGTTGCATGGCTAGGATAAAATGCCTCAAATTTACTGTATTTCATGCCCAATCCAAACATGACCCAGACCCACAACTAGTTTGTGTCAGATGCTAACTGGCAGCCCAAGAGATTTAATATGGAGGATTCGGAGAGATAGAGAGAGGATATGACAGCGAGAGAGATATACAAAGGAGAAAGAGAGAAAGAGAGAGAGAAAGATGGAAATAGAGAGAGACCAAGAAAGAGAGAGAGAGATGGAGAGACAGATGGATACAGAGAGAGGGAGAAGGAGAGACAGACAGAGAGATGGAGGGAGAGAGAAAGAGAAAGGAGAGAGCAGGGGGATGGGAGGAGTGAAACTGACACAGATGGAGCAGCACTGCCAGAAGTGTCACAGGGATAAAAAATAGAAGTCTGGCGTGACAGGGCACTGGTGATTTACCCAGGTCACATGGTTGTCTTAACAGAGGGGATTACAGACCAGTTTTCTGCCCTCCAACACACCCCCCCCCTCCAACACACACACACACCCTCTCTCCCTCCCAACCAACATTCCAGACAGTACAGCACTGCTTTTCATAGCAAAGGAAAGAAAAAAGCTTACAATTGTTTGCTCCATAAGTCAACTCTACTGTTGTGTATTTATCAAAATCAGTTTATGGCTGCCTGCCATAGAATGTCCCTGCCGTGAGGAAGTATTCTTGCCGCTGTAACCTAGGCTGACCCTTTGTCATCTGGTGTTGGTGGTGTGCTTTCTGTGCTGCCAAATGCAGTGCTGCGGTTTAAATCATTAGGTCATGTGATCATCACTGCATGGATTCAACCTATCTCTACTGAGCATGTGGCTACCGACTGATGATACACAATATGCAAGGAGAAACCTACTTTTAAAACCCCTCTCAGCATGCCTTTGGCTTGGGATGTGTGTGTGTGTGTGTGTGTATGTGTGTGAATGCACTAGCAAATGCACAAGCATTTGTGTGTGTGTGTGTGCGCGCGTGTGAATGCCTGCTGTTGCTTTTCGTTATCTGGGAAGAGGTTATTCCACAGCTGTACAGCTATAACTAAGAGAATGAACCACTGTGGCCTCAACACTATTTGTCCTTGGCTCACTCTGTAGAACACAAATACTTCATTGTGAATTTTTAATTACAGACATAAAAAAGCATGTCTCATAAAAGCTTTCACACTCTTTTCATCTAAACCGGTTGAAAGAATTCTTCTTTGCTGAAATAGTTGGAATCTTGAGGAAAACATATGGTAATCAAAGAATTTTGTCGATCTAATCTAGAATCCAGATTCATTTTTATTCATCTGCATAGTGAACATAGTGCAAAACCCCCTAAAAATATTGTAGCTGAACCTTGAATAAAGCAAGTTGAGCCCCCATACTGACACTGCTCTGTAATGTGCAGTACCTGATCGTGATGATTTGGCCAAAGTCCAGCTCGTAGTTGTTGACTTGGGCTATGAAGATGGCCGCCACGGCCTCGTAAAGCGCCGTGCCGTCCATGTTAATGGTGGCTCCCACTGGCAGCACGAAGCGAATGATGCGCCGGTCAATGTGATTGTTCTCCAGGAGGCACTTGAAAGTGATAGGCAGCGTGGCAGAGCTAGAGATAAAGGGAGGGAGAGAAAGTGTGACAGAAAAATCAATTAGCACATAACCTATTAGAGAGGCAAAATGCTCAGAGGTGTATTGTGTGTGCCGGGTCTCTGTAAGGAATTGACAGCAAAAAGAAGCTTTGAGATCTTTTCTGTTTAAAAAAAAAAACAAAATTAGAGTCTTGTCTTTGCCAGATCATTCCACTTAGGGGAGATAGAGTTGTTGCCAGGCAACCAAGAGGATTTTAAGTTTGTATTAAGCTACATGCTTTACTTGTTACACCTTAAAGTGTCCTTGAGCAAGATGTGAGTTCAGCCTGTTCTCTTTGAACCTAAACAGTATTTTCACACAATAATGCAGGCTAAGGTGATGCTTTGGTAAAAAACATGCAAGTGATTAACAATGATGGTCAATTACAATTTAAATTTTAATTCAAGTAGAAATTCCCTTCTCTCACAGTCAGACATTAACCTTTTAAATGGTAATATCATGTTTGTATCATTACATCATATTTTGCAACTTTGCAACTTTGAGGGCCACCATTTTAGACATTGGAAATTCAGATACAGTATATTGACATGTCTTTTGCAAGAGAATCTGACATGCCATCATTATGGTGTGTTATTAAAGGAACACACCACCTTTTGGGGAAAATATACTAATTTTCAACCTCCCCTTGAATTAAACAATTGAGCTTTACCTTTCTCCAGTTCATCCAGCTGTTCTCTCAGGCTGACGGTAGCACTTTTAGCTCCAGCCTAGCATAGATCACTGAATCAGATTAGCCCTTTAGCATCTTGCCCCTTAGCATATTCCTCAAAAGTGTCTAAGAATTCCGGTATTTTTCCTATTTAAAGGCACATCAGGCAACATTTTCAGGTTAATTTAACAGCTTCGTAGTAACTTAACAGCATTTAACAGCTTCGTAGTCACAATGATTAAATGGCTCATTACGGGGTGAATGACAGCTCTTTCGGCTGCCTCTAACGTAGATTCCGCTGTTATTATACTTGGAGGATCTGAAACACAGGAGGAAACGAAACTGAAAGTGAATGAAAACGAAATTGCATTTATTTCTGGCTAGTACGGTAGCAATGTTCCTTGATTATGCTTGAATGAGAGTATACTTCCAGTACCGTCACATTGAGAGAATGGCTGGATGAACTGGAGAATGGTAAAATTCAATTGATTATTAATTGAAGGGGAGGTGGAAAATGAGTATACTGAGTAATGAGTATATTCCTGCAAGGTTGGCTGGAGGTTTGTGTGAGTGTGTACATGTATGCTAGGTGTTAATTTACGAGCAACCTAAGGTGAACTTAGGTCACACTACCCTGTATGGGCTCTGTAAGCTACCTGTTTTTTCTCTATCGCCCTTTCTCTCTGGGGCAGAGGCAGATGTTAGATGACCTCCATCACCTCTCCTACACACACACACACCTGACATGTCAGGTTTTCTGTGGGGTCATTAAAATTAGATGAGTGAGAATGAAAAATAGAGCCATATATGCTTTTTGTTTTTTGTATGTACATGAACACTGGGGAACAGATAGTGGAAAACAGAGAGCATGAAAGGAGCTCAGCATGCTCCTTTGGGAATGTGTTCGAGGCATGTGATGAGCTCCTACTGGCGTGTGCAACGTGACTGGACAGTGGAGTGGCAGCAGGTTCTGGAGAGGTCATTATGACTCACAGTGGGTTTCTTGCATTGATTGCATAGCTAGATGGAACAGTCATGCCCACCTGCACTCATGAAATGTGCTTTTAAGTGAACAGGGAGTCTGTCTCTCTCTCTGCCTGTGTCTGTGTGTATGTGTGTGTGCATGTGTGTATGTGTCCAAGACAGAGAACCACAGCGAACAATGGAATGCCAAACGTGAGGAGAGATAATAAATACAACTAGCCCGACAAGCCAAACTATAACATCAAAATGTATAGTTATAGTATATAATGTATAGTATGGCCACAACCGATAGACTGGGCTCAATCGTAAGGGCGGAATCAGCAGTTGTCTTTCAAACTAGATAGCACTACGACCAGTCAGTGCAACTGGCAAAACAGCAACGATGTCCTTATTTGAAACAAATGACTTGAGTGCCTTTTTCTGTACAACTTTCAAAGAAAAGACTAACTCTCTAAAGTCTAACTCTCCCAAAGTTGATTTCAAAGCCGAGTCAAATGTCCGCTTACCAGGCCTTGGTAAGACCACTGGTAGCCCTACTAAGGCCCCAGTGGTGCGGGTCTAGACGTACCACCTGAGCAAAACTATTTGCCACCACTACGGTGCTTATAGATTTCTAGGCTAAGATACTACTGCTATCCAAATGAAGGCAAACACGCCTAAAAGCCTAAAAACAAAAAAACAAAATCAATTATCATTCAGTTTAGCTAACATAAAGTTACTGTTGTTTCCCTCTCATTAATCTCATTCCCTTTTGCCAGCTAAAGTTTATAAAAAGATGCAGTTCCTACCTGGAAGAAGTTGCTAAGGAGATCAGCAGTGCCTGCAGGATGCCCCTGATGTAGACAATGGGGCTCTTCTTGGTGATGAAGAAGTAGATGCTGGGTAGGATGAAGAGGCCATGGAGGATCAGCCCCATCACCACAGTAACAGCGTAGAAGCCCAGCTTCTTTCCCATGGCAGAAGGGTCGCTCATCTCCAGGATTTTTCCCGCCACCAGGAACACAATTCCAAACGGGAAGTACCTAGTTGATTAGTAAAACATGGAGAAGGAATACAGTAAACATACACAAGGGCTCATTCTGGAGAGACTCGTTACATTTTTTTGCTCATTTGTGTATCTTAAAGGGGGAAATCCAGTGAGAGTCAATCAATAACCCTGCTTGTTGTTCGAGGTCACTGAGTGCTGTCTGTAGGAAAAAGAACTACAAAATTTGATATGACATAGATTGAATAGCAAACAGTTAATGTTAACTGAGTGGGGTATAGGAAACTGAAGGTGAGAGTGAGTTTCTGTACCCCATTCGATTAGTATTAGCTGCCGATTCACTATTCACTTTATGTTGTAGCAAATTTTCTTGTTCTTTTCCCTACAGAAAGCATTCGGTGACCTCAAACAACAGGGCTAAGGATCAATTCACTCTGGATTAAAAATACAAAATGAGATTGACATTAGATGTCATGGCACTTCATAGGGATTATGATCATCACTTCAAGAGCTCTTCACCAGAATCCCGTTGGACTCAGGATAAAGGGGCGCATTGAGGGACTCATTTTGATTGCACATTGCACAGGAGGGCAGGAAGACGCTTGTTCAAGTTTTGGAAGCAAGACAAAGACATGACATTAAGCACACCTGCAAAACATGAATGTACTGCATGTGTGAGACTCTGTAGCCCAGTTGACCCTGAAGAGATTGATCTGAGTGAGCCTTAACAAATTTCTCTCTCTCTCACTCTCTTTCTCATATTACCCCCCCCCCCCCAACACACACACACAAACACACACACACACACACACACAAACATACTGAATTAATTGAATTAACTGATTAAATGTCGATTCCAGGAAATGTCAGTATTTATGGTATTTCATAATTACAAAACTGTGTAAGTGTTTCATAAATAACAACAAAGCCGTACCAAATGACGATGGCAACAATTTTCAGCACAGCTTCATTCAGACTCTGACAGAAGTTGACCAAAGCGCTCCCATTGGGACCCATTCTGCCAAGCATGATACCTGAACACAAATACAGCAGTGGTCAAGAGTCTAACCTACCCTTCCCATTGTCTACCCTAGAACATGCTAAAAGCACTCACGTGAGTTAAAATAAACAAACAACAAAATAAACAAACAAACAAAATAAACAAACAACACATACTATGTGTGGTAAGTGAATATGTTGCATGCAGATTTGGGTAATTCAATAATCAGTTTTAATTAATTTGTTAATGCATTAAACTAAATCAATGTAAAACTAGACACTTTGTTGGATCTTCTGAAAATTCAGCAAACGTTGTCTTTGTTTATGCTGTTTTCTATAATGTATATGAATTTGTTTTTTACCCATTGTTGCTGAAAAGATCACAATTCCTAGGACATTCATGCCCTCACTGGTTCCTGGTAATGTGCGGAAGACCACGTCCGGTGGTGGCGTCAGGTCAAGCTGGAAGTTCTGGATGTCTGTTCCATTGTCGTCCTGGATACCGTAGATTAGAGGCCTCTTGGTGGTGCTCTCTGTGAGGCCCTGACTGACTGTGGGTTTAGGGGACTTCATGATGGGCACACTGTTTGTCCGATACTGGAATGGGAGTGACAGAGATAGAGGAAAAGAGAAGGATCACTCTGTCTCTCTACTTTCCTTCATATGAGCAACAGAGAGCATAGCCATGAAGCATCAGAGGTTCACGAGGGTAGTTACACGATCAGGGCGAGCGCTGTGTTTCACGAAATTAAACCCTCTTGAAATATTACTTACTGTGTTTACATTCACTTTTGTTATAAGGCTTATTAATATCCCTGCTTATGTCATAAACACCAGTATAAATGCCCTGGTTTTTAACTTATGTTTGCCAGAAATTCAATCTATATGCTTTGATTCTTTGATTTTTTTGACAAAGCAATTGTAATATTATTGCCAGGGTTTGACCTCTGCCATATGTCTATAAAATCATGTCAGCGAAGTCTGATTTCCAATGTACTGTGCAGGGGTCCTGTGGTCCTGCCACTCTCTGCCCACAGCAAAATGATGTCAATATCTGTCAGTATCCATATCTGTATTGATATTGATGTCAATATCTATCTGAGGATGTGAATGACTGCAATACACTGTATATTTTCCATCAACATGGTCTTATGTTGTATATTAAGCTCTTATCCTGATTGTGAAACTGCCCATAACAGTGCCCTGTTTAGACAGAACAGAACAAACATCACTAGTTAATAGAACAGGCTTTTCGGTGTCGGCCTCTAGATGTCCTTTTATAGGGCAAAAATAATGAATGCAGAGAAAAAGCACTTCTCCGAGAACCATAATGCTTCTGACTATGTTTATCCTGCCACAGTATGTCCAGCATGTGACATAATAATAGATGTGTGTTCTGTGTTGGCAATAACAGACATTAAATGAACTGTATGAGAAAAAAAACTGTAAGAACATGATCTAACTTGGACTCACCTGTTGAAAGGTGGCTTGTACAAGATTGGCAGGGAACATGTTTCTGTAAAGGGAGCACAGATGTTTTTAAAATTAATGACACACAAAACCGTAGTGACCATGACAGAACCGAGGTCTTACGCATTGTGTTTTCCCCTTGCACATGTATTCATTAGAATGTACTGACTCTTCAAGTACAACCATGACCGTGAGCCTCGAAAGACTCAATGACAAGAGTGCTGGCAATCTGGCATACTTTCACCAAGGGCACTCTGAAAAGCACTACCCAGGCTAAGTAAAATAAGTGGAATGTGGAAGGTGCTACGTCATCTTGGGAATCGTGACATGGGCTGACACACAATGACAAGGCAAACAGAACCCTATTCAGTGACTTTTCACAAAGGGGACATGTGGGCTGGGTTGAGTGTCAAGCCGGGAGATAATATGTGTGTCAGCTTCCATGTGACTCATGAATCATTTGCAAAGATCTTCAAAAACAAGAGATACATTTGGAAGATTGGAAATGCTCTGCAAGAATCAAAGACATGAATGCACTCTTCATCCCTCTTATGCGTGTCCTCCTCCATGTTACCATCATATCATCATCAGTGAACCATTTTACACTTGCACCTCTGTCACTTGCATTGGGGAAAAAAAAAATAGTTTATGTGGGATTTTAGATCTGAGCTCAGAAAGGGACTAGATTGGAAAAGCTTTGGTGACCTACTTATGTAGAAACAGAGCAAATGAAGAAAACATTAAACAAGCAAAACCATGAAAAAATTAGAGAAAGACGTGAGTCAGAAAAGACTGAAGGTATGAGAGAAATACAGTGAAAACACTGATTCGAAAGCTACTGGAAAACTTGTTTTCATAAGAGACGCCATAAGTGTAAAATGAAGATGAATGAAGAAAACCATTTTGGACCTCCATGACTATGCATACAGATGTGTATATAAAGCTAAACAAACAAGATAAACTGTCTGAATCCTAATATCTGGTTTGGCAGTACAAAGCACTGTGGTTTGGTTTGATTTAATCTGCTCGAGTACATCAAGAGATATTACTATTTTGCTATTGTACTCACACACACACAAACATACAAGCATAATGACTTTTTGTATCATGTATTGGACACAGAGATAAAATGGTGCTCTCGGCAGGGATGGTGGATGAAAATGCAGTGTTGGTGTGAACATAGAAAATGTGCTAATTTTATCAGGACGCTTGTGGCCTCTTTCCCTGTTCACTGCAAAAAATTACTCCTTAACTGGTGCAATTTTCTTGAATTCAGAATAATAATCTTGTTATATCAATTTCAAGATGTATTTACTTATTGAGGCAGAGTTGTAGGAGACTATTTTGCTTGCTTAAGTATTATTTAACTTGCGTTAACTTACTTAGATAATACAACCTCTTATAAATTGACATGATCTTAAAACAAGCCACATTGTTGAGAGAAAAGTATTCTGACCTGATGCCAGTTAGACGGAGAAGATTATTTGCCTTGTTTCAAGTAATTTTATCTAATTACAAAAGCCTTTAAGTATCTGCCATTGGAGCAAAACAGTGGCACTTGAAATTGAATATTACTTGTTAATATATGTGCAAGCAGCAAAAGCTAACAGTGTAGCTGGACAAGGTTGCCATAAAAACATTATGGTTCTTGCTGAATGGCAATACGGCACATTCTAACACCAAATGGCTTTGAGAACATGCAGCAGCTTTTGTCAGCAATGCATTAATGATTCATAAATCATTCCTGTTAGGAGAACAAAAAGCCCGTTGCCCCAGCCCTCATCCTGTTTGGATCCTGTGATTCTAAAAAGGCACATTAGCAACAGGAAAGAATTTCGTGTGCCCGTACCGGCTGTCAGTTCAAGCCAAAAACAGCAGGGAAAACAACCTTTTTCGCCCTGTCTTTCCTGATGAAACAATGAGTTTCACTATCAACAAAGAAGCACGTCATGACATTCTGGCATCACTGGTCTGCCAAAAAAGGATGAATCAAAGGACGTCCCAAAGCTGGGCCAATGAAAACAAAACCATGGACACAATGGTTTTGGCAATGCCAAACACATTTAGACTGTATCCAAACCAACCAAAAAAGCCTAGTCAGAACACAATGTAGAACATTGATCAAATGCCATCATTTGAATGGCAGGAAAACCACTTTTATAGAAAGATCACTGATTTATTTTTCTCTGTCCCTGACACAGTGTTTGCCCAATCACACAATAACATTGTGGCCTCGAACAAACATCGGCAAGAATCCAAAATAGATTGGAAAGCAAACTGCCAAAATTATGGTGACGCTTCCTGGGTCTCAAGAATGATTTAAGCAGGCACTCTCACCTTTTAATAACAGTGTACGGAAGAGAAACGTAATGACACATCTTTGTGATCCTTTTATGACATCTCTGTTACTGACCTTTCACAACGACACAGTCATATTGGTTTAGGAAGGAGATGGTAAGAAACCTGCAAGATCTCATTTCAAGGAAGTGTTATTTTTTCTCGTTTTCAAAGCATATCCCTCAAGTTTATGTTACACAGCCTTTTCGAATGCCCTCTCCACATCTTTAGTGTGTTCATGACAGTTACATCCATGTTTTTCTATCGTTATGTGACATGTTTTTCTGTCATCATGCATACATCATGCCAACATGACACATTGTTTTGATATGTTAAATCCCCACAAATCCTCACCAGAAATATCATGCCTTCCACAGTAAGTGGAGAAATATAGACAACAGTGTGCTCCTGCCTGAAGAAAATAAATAAATAAAATAAATAAATAGTACTCAGAATGTGTAGACAAAACACACTCTACTCCACAACTGTAACTGAGACAAAACAAACTGCCTTTCTTTATTAGCTAGTCTAAAGAAATGCCAAATGAGAAATGGTGTTCCTCAAACGAGCCACAAGACAGCGCAACTCTTTTCTAGGCCATCTAACCAGGCTTTCCACTTATTATAAACTTATTTCTACACCAACTCTTTTTACACTTGTGTAAAAAGCAATGGCGAAATCAACTGAAGGCTGCCAATCCTTTTAACTGGTTTTAAAGTGCCCAGTCATTCCTGATTTGACAAGGCAAAGGTAAAAGGAGTGGGTAGCTGAAATCCATCTAGTTCTGCGGTAAACATTTCTGACAAGATCGACACGCACAGAGAGAACAGGCAATCAAGTGAACCCCTCAGGAACCGAAATGGACAGGTGAGGCAGGAGAAAAACAGATCAATGGGGCTGGGGGCACACTAGGGTGGCTAACACTGGCCCAGATCTGGCTATGACCTGGCCCTAATGTGGTAGATGCCCAATCAGATCAGGGCCAGTCCAGGTCAGGACCTGATCCAGACTCTGTTTGGGAAACAAGCTAGCTGGAAAAAAAAAAGAAAATACAGCAGAGAGTTTAAAACTTTCCAGTTTCAACCCAACTGCCACACAACGTGGTGTGTCAAGATTCAAAAGCAGTGAGGAATTTCAGCACCACAGCCAACAAGCCTGGGTCTTCCACTAGAAGTTTCCGCTTCTAACTTTTTTGACAGCTATGAACATTGTTGATTTATGCACTCCTCTGGGACTGCATATGCAACTTTTTTTGTCTGCAGTAAACTTTTGAGAGTCACACACACACAGATTTCACTGTTTAGTAGGGATTTTGGATTTTCATTGTAAAACCACACACATACACACACACACACACATACACACACACACACCTACACACACACACTCCTGTTTACGTGTCTTACCGGATCAGGTCAAGCAGGGCATCAGCAGAGCTCATGATTGGCTTCCCGCTGTCCTCTGAGTCCTCCTTCTGTGCCATGCCACCCGGATGGATGATCAGCACCATGACAATGCCCACCACTACGGCCAGGAAGGTGGTCCACAGGTAGTAGGAAACAGTGATCAGCCCCAGACGGCTGGAGCACTTGGGCTCCAGAGCTGCCAGTCCAGACATCAAACTGGGGAAGATGGAGAGAGAGAGAGGAGAGAGAGAGAGAGAGACAGAGAGAAAGAGAGAGAGAGAGAGAGAGAGAAGAGCAAGGATGAATTAACCTTATGAGCAATGGGGTAACTGTTCAGAGGCTCAAGGACGCCAAAAGGCCCAGGGAACACACAAGATTTTTTTTTTATCGTTTTATGTTAACTTGTGGTGTTCTTCACTACCCATGGTTTGCTAATCACCTCAGCTAAGTCTCTCCTTGGTCAAATAAATTATCACCTAATTATTAACACCTTCTGCATCATCATAAGTCACACTGAATATCACTGAGAAAAGTTTTCCTCACACTGTTTAAGCTTCATTTGTTTGTATACACACAAATTCAATTCCACTTGCATCTAGACGAACATGAAGCAGAGAGCGTGGTGCAAATTCAGAGCATTTTAAAAATTTCCACAAAAATGTAGGCTACCGCCACCACCTACTGACAGCTACAGTGAGAGCAAACAGCCACTGCTGTGACCCTGGTGTGAAGCATGCTGAGAGGTGTCGTTTTGAGAAGTCCGAGGCTTTCAGAATGAGGCAATAAACAGAACAGTAGGATAACACAAGTTTGGTCGATGTGTTTGCCACAGCCCACACCGTTCAAAGCTTTAAGCTGCATATCAGCAGCCAGCAGGTTAGACAGACCACACATGACAGCAGAATACACTATGGTTTAGGCCATGCTGTTTGTGCTTATTTTATTTGGAAAATGGAGGTGGCTTGGAAGATTAGGTGAGAAATCCTGCAGACAATAAATGGAATTGTAAACAAAACACTGATGAACACAGATAACAGATTTCAGTAACACTTTCTGTGAACCAAGTATTCATAAAGCATTATAAATGCATTCGTAATGTGTTATAATGCATTCATAACTCTTTATAATTAGACATTAGTATTCATCACTCATAAGGCATTATAATGTTATACTATATGTCTTTACAACTTTATAACAAGTGTCACTGTCTGATCCAGCAATCATAGTTACCATGCCAACAGTGACATCAATAGTGTGTGCAATTTTGAAGGCCTTCAAGTCAACCAGGAAATGTACTAGTATTACACAAAACAAAAAAAAACTGAAAAGCTGCTAATATGATAGTTTTAATGTAAAATTGAGCAGTCCTACCCTGTGATATTTTAAAAACACACTTTTACAGGATTTTAAATTATTTTGACATTTAATGTTTATGGGACATACTCTGCAATTATTGTGGTGACATTTCTTTGCTAGAGTAAGATGGTGGTAGGTGTGCGGTAGTGCATAATATGAAGGTGGCAAATACCCTGTTTTGCCTCCTCTGCTACACGCTCTCAGCATGTGCTCCAAGTTTGATTGACTTTTAGCCATAACAATGTTCACATACAGTACTCTCACATGCCACGGCCATGTGAATAGAATGCCACATTTCTGTCAGTCTCAACCCAGGCACTTCATTTTGACCCTCTGCATTTATTGATGATTGAGTTTGATCATCTGAGGATGGAAATGTCGCCATTTTTCTATTGATGTGGTATCCACAGGAGAAGAAAAAAACTAACAAAACACACATCTATATTTAGTTTTCTCTCCCTGAACACTCTCAGAGTGTGTAATTGTGTGTGTACTACAGTATGTGTGGACATGTTCAGATTTCACGTTTTTTGTCTCTGCCACGGCCACATGACAAACAAAAACCAAACTAACCCAGCCACAGCCGGACAAAGTCAAAACCAGAAAAAAGAGGGGAAAAAAAGACATGAAAGCACGAGCAGTCAGCATAGCACCAGGCTGCTGAGTGGCTTTCCGAAAGATTAGTGAATCCTGTGCCCTATAAAAGACTGACTGCTGCTTGCCACTCAACATCTGGATAACCCCAGCAGAGATTACATAGTAGTGATTGTCAGCGGACATCACTCATCATGCAAAGGTTAAAAAGAGAGAGAGAGAGAAATACAGTTTTTCATTTTCCGATGAGGTGTTCAGAAACACAAAGTCTGTCTGAAGACCTGATTTGCTTCTCCTGTATATCTTGGCAATGTGGTAAGAAATACTGTGGAAAAAAAAAATCAAAGACTGCATAGTTTATTTACTAGATAAAGAGGTTTATCTTCTTTTTCATTATTTCAGAATCCTTTTTTCAGTCTAATGTGAAGGTACATGAAGTCTGCAACAACATATTTTGCATATTGGCAATGCAAGCACATTTAAAAATGTATCACCGAATGAAAGTGATCTCTGAAGAACAAGTACAGCTTCTGAGTGCGGTCTCTGTGGGAGACATAGAAACCCTTGTTCCATTCTGCCAAAGCATCCAGCCAGTGTCTGTCCTCTCTGGCTACTCAGCGAGGGGTTCTGACACACACCCAGAAATGCCTAATGGGTAATCCCCTGATGACGCTGAACAACAGTCACATGTGGCAGTGGATTCATTAAGAAAATGCCAGGCCTGTCTCAACTTAATCTGGCTTTCACCCAATTGAATCGTTTCCCGGGTAACACTGAGCTCGGAGGAGATCATTGGACGAGCATTCACTCCACAGCCAGAATTAACAGCATATGGTTGCTACGGTGGCAACCTTCCCTCTTCTTCTCTAGCCTGTCTCTCTGTTTGCTGCATGACCACCTCATGCAGCATACAGGAGAACTGGCTGGACAAGTACAAAACAACATCTCTTCTGTATTAGGAGAACAAAATGTTTAAATTGCTGTGATTAGAACGTAATGAATCTAGAATGGAATACATCTAGAATGGAATTTTGACTTGAAAAGGTCAGTTACCTCAATAACCCATGAAGGATGAAATGGTATGCATAAGAACACACACACACTTACAAACATAGATACACACCTAATTACATAAGTACTAAGTGTATTAATTACATTTACATTTACATTTAGGCATTTAGCAGACGCTTTTATCCAAAGCGACTTACAAAAGAGGATAACATTCAAGCTACAACACAATGAACTAGGAGTGCATATTGCTAACATAGAATCTGCACTGTTTTAAGTTGAAAGTGCAATAGTGTAACACAATGTAGAGAAATTAAATTATTAAGTGCATTCTCAAAGTTTACGCCAGGAGATATTCTTGGAAGAGCTTAGTCTTCACGAGTTTCTTGAAGGTGGAGAGGGTATCAGTTGATCTGGTAGCACTTGGGAGGTCATTCCACCAGCGCGGAACCAGATATGAGAAGAGTCTGGACCGACCTGCACAAGGTGTTGGCCGTGCTAGAAAACGTTCCTTAGAGGAGCGTAGTGGTCGTCGGGTGACATAGGGCTTCAGAAGAGAATTCAAGTAGATGGGAGCAGAGCCATCATTCACCCTGTAGGCCAACATAAGTGCCTTGAATTTAATGCGAGCAGCCAAGGGCAGCCAGTGAAGTTCAATGAACAGAGGTGTGACATGTGCCCTTTTTGGCTGGTTAAAGACCAGACGTGCAGCTGCATTCTGGATCATCTGTAGCGGTCTCACTGCACAGGCTGGTAGGCCTGATAGGAGGACATTGCAGTAGTCAAGACGAGAGATAACCAGGGTCTGAACCAGGAGCTGGGTTGCATGTTGGGTTAGGTACGGCCTGATCTTCCTTATGTTGAATAGGGAAAAACGGCACGACCGAGCCACAGAGGCAACGTGATCTGCAAAGGTCAGTTGGTCATCGATCATGACACCTAGGTTTCTTGCCACTTTGGTGGGAGAAACAGACAGGGAGTCGATCTTGATACCGATGTCGTGGTGTATGGCTTGTTTGGCTGGGAGGACCAGCAGTTCAGTTTTGGAGAGATTTAGTTGGAGGTGATGTCCTTTCATCCATGCAGATATATCGGAGAGACAGTCCGAGATCCGTGATGACACCGTGGAGTCGTCCGGCGGAAAGGACAGATAGAGCTGGGTATCATCCGCATAGCAGTGGTAAGAGAAGCCATGGGAGTGGATGATTGAGCCCAGCGAGGTGATGTACAGTGCGAAGAGAAGGGGCCCCAGCACAGATCCTTGGGGTACTCCTGTGGTGAGTTGGTGAAGTGCCGATGTCTGTCCTAGCCACGATACGTTGATACGATAATTACGATAATTAGTATCAAATGTACTGATTTAATGTTTGATTTGATTTAATGTTTTCTTCTTATTTAAAATGATCTGCATTATTCATGCTGCATTTTGCTAGCTACTCTTGATACCCAAAAGAGTTTTTTGATTGTATTTTATTATCACCTGGACAAATAGAATACTGATTTCTGATTGGCTGACAGGGTGTGTGTTAATTCAATATAATGCACACCTATAAAGTAGCTCTGGTGAAAAAATAATCACTATTCTATTTCAGTGCTCTTTTGAATGGTAAGTATTTTCACATAATAAATGGCAGTTGAACTTGCCAGCAACAATGGAATTAGCTGTTACCAGCGATAACCACCATTGTTAGTAAGAAAAGAAAGTGGTGCAGCAATTCAACAGATTGCTTTATAATTCAATTCAATTTCGTTTTATTTATACAGCGCCTTTTACAATAGCATTGTCTCGTGGCGCTTCAAAGAAGGAGCACCCAAGAGCAACAGGGGCAAGGAAAAACTCCCTTATGTTCAGTTAATCTAGGAAGAAACCTTGGGCTAACCCAACTGCCAGGGGTCATGGAGAAAAATTACATAACCCAGCTTTATAACCCAGCTTTAAATTGATGGATTTTCCTTACACGCACAAGTTGCAAATGGATGATAAGTGGGATAACTGCCTTCAAGGTGTGCTGCTATACAGAATTACTGAACTTGGCAGAGGAAACTTCACTCCGCATTCTGTGTTGTGAAGTTCTCTGCCTCCATCTAAATGATTTTGACATTTAATGTTTATGGGACATACTTTAGCATTAATTCTATATAACAGCACACCTCGTGGGCCATTGTCCATTACTTAGATGGAAGTCTTAATCTATATTCAGTTAAACAATGAGTATTTCTTTAATTCCAATGTAAGACATGAATTACAACTAGTATGTGGTGTAAACCCCTAGTGTAACCTTAGTACATAGTGTAAACTCCTTCTCATTACACAATTCTGTGTACCTAATATGGGTGTTGAATGGTAATAAGAGGCTAGTAAGACTAAGATTACTGCTAAACAGAAGAATAAAAGCAGTGTAGAACTACTTAAATGTTAAAGCTGAAAGCATTTGCAGTAGACGGTGTACACCATTGACTGCCTCAAAAACTGAAGAAAGGAAAACATTTCATACAATGCTCAGAGCCTAATAGCATAAAATGATGTGGATAAGGTTGATTTCCAGCAATAACAAGCGATGACGTCAGTCTTTTCAAAACATTTTAAAGGGTCTACAAAGATTCCCATTTAGGCAATACATTAATCAAATGCATCTCCAGTTCAGATGGATTTCTCTGTTTTGCAGTTCCTCTGCTATATTGTTATGGTTGCCTCATGTTTCTGACATCTAAAAAATCTAAAAAACTGAAGCAAAAAGGAACTGTTCCACAACTGCTGCTTATCACCTGCAGGCACATGAAATTAAATTTTTCAGAAGATACTTTCTGTTTCTTACTTTCTGGATTTTTTTTAAGTGTCTATTTTTCTTTTACAAATACTTAGCAGATTACTGGGGACATTGCAATGAGTTCAACAAAATGTTTGTTCATAAAAGGCCTGACAAGATTTTACTGACACATTCTATAACCTCAATGTTTGTCACTTCCTGCTGTGCTCAGTCAGCCTTCTGGTGTTGTTCTTAAATCATTTAGATCGAACAGCACAAAACATGAGTTGGACGCTGGTAACGTAGAGTTTATCTGCAGCTGCAGCTGCTGGAGGTCCTCACAAGAGGTCCAATCTCTCTCTCTCCACAAAGTTGACTGGCCAAAAAGAGCTGACTCTAGGACAGAAAAAAACTCTGACTGGATCCCGTGTTGTCCCAGTGGGGTCTGTGGCAGTACGGCTTTAGCTATGACATCTTAAAAATACAATTAATATTAACTGGAATATAACACTAGTAGTTGCCTACTTAAATGGTGTGAAATTAGTGTATAAGACCACTTTGGGTAAACAGATTTAAATATATACTTCACAGAGTATGTAATTTCTTTATTTATATTTTAAAATTATGATACACATTGCCATATTTGGTACATAATCAACTATGCTAGATAGCTCTGGTTTAAAGAAACCATGTGATACAGTACTATTTCCTGCTTTTACCTAATCTGAGTTAAAATACTGTGGCTCACATATAGCTGTTTTGCTGATATTTCTGCTCACCACTTTGGGAAATCCGAGACTATTTGACTGATGGATTCAAGCTGTTTCCACAATCAGTGCTAACAGCTTTGCATCAAAGCCAATACAGATGGCATTATGGACCATTTCCATTACCATACATCAACATGTGATACATATGGCACAAGTATATAGACAAACAGACACAGGCTTCATCATGATCCACTAACTCCAAACTATGTACAAAATATGCATGCAAAGACCGTAATTTAGAACAGCTGTTCTAGACCCATCCATCCCATAATATCTTTATAGTAGCCTATGAAGTGTGTGTGCGCTATAGAAACAAAGAGTGAATGGGTTGTATGTTGGGTGCAGATACACCATTCACCAATAGGAATGTCAGAAAAAGTGCATTAAGAGCAGTCCCCACCCTAGAATGAAATTCATTTTTTTTGGTAAAGCGGAAATGACTAAAGAGACTATGGCACCAATGATTTGAAGTAGATAACCATTTAGCAACTATAACAATCATTCAATCACTTACATGATAGGTAAACCCAAACCCAAATGTGACTGTGTGAGAAAAGGGGACTATTTGATCCTACGACACATTTGATATTCCAAAGTAGGTATGATTGTTGTGGTGTTTTGTAAAGATAGACAAATAAATAGAATATGGCACATGAAATAGTTATGGTGAATTAAAGAGACCTCTTATTCCCCATTACCATCATTAAAATGCTGTTTCTTGTCTCTGTTCATCTGTTACCTGGTTGCCACGTGGAAAAACTGAGAAAATCTAATCTGTATGCAATTTCAGTTTTTAATCCACATCATCATCCTCTACCCTGCATTTAGCTGGATGAGTTTTTTTAAATTAATTATCGCTAATTGCTGTGCATGTGAGCAGAAAATGTTTTTGTTGTGGTGTTACAACTTCTGGTAGTGTTTCTGATGATTTGTGTGTGTGTGTGTGTGTGTGTGTGTGTGTGTGTGTGTGTGTGTGTGTGTGTGTGTGTATGTGTGTGTGTGTGTGTGTGTGTGTGTGTGTGTATATAAGCATGCACACTGACATATGTTGAGGGGGTGAGTGTGGATTATATCAAGACAGCCACTGTCTTTTTTGACACAGTAATGAAAACAAAGTGTGACAGTAAGCTTCTCTGATGATAAGCCTCCCAACACAAACCCTTTCTAGCTGAAGGGCAACACCAAACTCAACAATGTTATCACTGAAATGAATGGCAGCACATTTCCAAGGAAGTCTGTTATGCAGTATGGATGGTGTCTGCCTGACTTGGGACTAATGGCAAGCAACTATAATGGATCTGAAATGTGTGCATTGCTTGCTCTACTAATGATGAAGGCAAGAGGGTGGTTGGTAATGGAATCTTGTTTTTAATTGTGATTTGTGAAGCATACTCACTCAATGTCTCTTAGATCTTTCTATAGATTTTCAATGATTCTGAAATGTGAGAATGATACATTACTAGCCAGAGAGTAATTGTATTGACGCATCCTGTATACCTGTGCAGAAGCTGATGAATCTTCAGCGATTCTCCTCTGTCCATACCCATACCACGGTCCAGAGAAAGTAACCATGTTCCAATACGATCAGTCTACATCACATATCTATTTTGCTACACTTTAGTAGATGAATGAGTTATAAATGAGCAAATCACAGGTGAAGATGTGTTAGAGAACTTTGTTTCATGCACATCTTATTTACTTATCCATTTTACAGTCTGATTGTCTTAAGAGCCTCACATGAGCAATTATATTCATTGTGATCCACTAATGGTTCAACAAAAAAATGACATAAACTAGCCCTTAAATTGTTCGGAGTAATTCCAGTCATAGCCCTGTTGTACAAGCTTACAGAGTGCTGTTGGTGCTAACTGAAGGGTACCGTGAGTGACGAAAATGAAAGTCAGTTTATGATGCCATTGAGTAGCGGAAACTGTGCACTTGCTATTCAGTCTATGTTGTACAAAATTCTCTCCTTCTCCTTCCTACCGACAGCACTTCGCAAGCTTGGAAAACAGGGCTATAATTGGACTCACTTTGAACTATTGTTTTAAAGGGATATTCATGTTGTTCAACATCACTGTGTGGTCGGTAAAAAAAAAAAACAAGAAAGTTTCATAGACCATAGCTAACATTAAATGTTAGGCTAGCAAAATGAAACAGGGCTTTTCTTGCTCTGAAATGTCTGAAATGACTGTCTGAATGTTACTTCAGTCTTTTTTTCTATATACTTAAAATGTAGTACCACTTGAATCCATGGTGAAACTTAGTTTAATTTCACTATATACAGTGTATATGGCTGAAATGGGAATAAAACCCACTTGACTTGAACTGGGACAAACAGTTGTAGACTAACAAAGGCAAAGTCCATATTAATCATATGCCTCCCCAAATAAGCCTCTTTTCACATCAGCATCAAAAAAGGATAATGAAAAAAACATCATTAGCAATTTCTTCCAGAAATAGCCTATTGCCCTTGAGTTTGCATGCACTCTGTGGGGACATGGCAAATTAACATTACTTACGTAACTGCCATTGAAAGCTGAAAACTGTCAAGCCAATTTTGCTCTCAAGGATGTATCTAAGTCTTTCTCAGGTGCTTTCAGGGTCTAGCCTAAGGTCAGCTGATTATTCAACACTAAAACACCATTAACTAATATTAAAATACTGCATGTATGTAGCATCTTATACATGACATACGAAAACTTCAGAATGTTTTTTTCAACCACGCCTTTTGCACTGAATAAAACCTGATATAAGAAGGATAAAATGAAGAACTGAAGCATAACTAAAGGGGTCTGGCTACTACAGGAACCGCTCAATAAAATTTGACATAGCTTTGTGAATTAAAGCCAAGACTGCAGATGACTGCAGTCAATCATGTTTGCCTCTCACTACAAAGACCAGATTGAGAGCAGGACGCTAATTTCTTAACAGCTTTTCTAAATCTGGTCACCACCAGACAATCTATTTTTATAAGCCTAATACAGGGATTTGACTGATCTTTGGAATCGTTTTAAATGTCAGGTAGTTCTTATTCTGTCAGATAATGAGGGCTGTTGTTTTTTTTTATACAACTCAAAACCACAGAAATTATGTGATTGACATTAATCTGTTAAAAATATATTTTTTGGACATACTCAGGATCTATTTAGAAACAATGACAGAGCTTGACTGAGCTTAGTTAGTTCTAATGGGTACTCAAGTAATCAGTCATATCTGTCATATACACTGCTACACTGACACAATACTTGCACCAGGAGGTGTTTGAATGGTTACTCAGCTTGAGAGGCTTCTTTGTCATCTCCAACATCAGTCCAAGTAATACCCTCTACAGTAACAACTAATTTTTTCCCCCAATCAAAAGTCTCTTGACATTTTTCACTTTTTCTATCTTGTATCATAACTCCAGGTGTCTTTTGCACAAAATTTACTCGGCTGAAACACATTTATCCAAAGCGACTTACATCTTGTCAACTATCAATTGTTCAGGGCCAGTCTCCCACTAGAGGATTTGAACCCACAACTTTTGAGGCTATTTGCACACTAGCTAGGTTCCTTAACCGCTACGCAACCACCGCCTGAACACAGCTGAAACACACACTCTCCATGCTCTGATATATCCTTTCTAACAGATGGAGTTCGTTACGGGGAATAAAAGAATGCTGCTAATTAAAGAAAGTATCAATTCTGAATGTATCAAAAACATTGAAATTAATATGCTTAGATAACAAAGAAAGCAAATGATGGACACTGTGTCCTTTACATTTTAAATTGAGGGTTTAATTTCAATATTAAAGGCTCCTTTGTCTAAAAGACCAAAACCAATGACATGAAAAGACAAAACACTGGCTTTTGTTGATAACACCCATGCTTTGAACTCTAACAAAAACAAAGACATGAACACAGTATTAACTGAATAATAATAAAATAAATGACAATAAAAAATAATGACAATGACTTTGAATGAGTATTGACCTTTTGAATTTGCAAAATGATTCTTTATCCCATGTCATATTGCCATTTTTAGAGTTAAAGGTAAGAAATGTATTAATCCAATCTGTAGTCAATCTTATAGCTCTGTTGTTTCTGATCACTGAGCGTTGTCGATAGGAAAAAGAGCAAGAATAGTGACCAGATAGCGAACCGGCTAACTGATAGGAGCAAGGACATTCTTCTTCCTATCAACAACACTTCGTAACCTTGAACAACTGAGTTTAAAGTGAACTGGAATATTTAAAGCAGAACAGCAGAGAAATTATTTTTGTGCCCTTTGGTTACATCATTTAGCCTAACACTAAGATAGTATCCATCAACATACAACACTAAGGGTCATGACTCTGGCCTGAGCTACAATGCTGCATAGTGCAGTAATGTTCCCCAGAAGTGCATTGGCAATGCAGACACTTGATTCCCCATAATGCACTGCTTAATAGAGATGGCTTAGAAGCCCGAGAGGGTGTCAGTACACAGAGAGGAAGATTTCAGATGCAAAATCCTCTAAGTCCATTTTCAGAAATATTCAATAATGAAGTATTTCGTTTTTATAATAATTAAGTAATTAATTAAGTAATTAAGTAATATAAGTAATCTCTATCAAACTTCAATATGAATTTTATTTTCAAGTAAAAACAGGTCAAGCCAAAACAATCCAATTGGAGTTTGACTGATAACAAAATGTATAAAAGTTATATAAAAAAAAATGTCTGTAAATTCATAAGAAATGGACTTAGAGGGTTTTGCATTTGAACTTTTCA
This sequence comes from Tenualosa ilisha, assembly GCA_015244755.2. Classification (NCBI taxonomy): domain Eukaryota; kingdom Metazoa; phylum Chordata; class Actinopteri; order Clupeiformes; family Clupeidae; genus Tenualosa; species Tenualosa ilisha. The sequence continues at coordinate 3,036,241 of PYXC01002775.1, read as the reverse complement.
TTTAGTCTTTACCTGGAAACGACGAGGGGGAGAATAAGCATTTTCAACATCCTCATCAGAAGCTCACCAGGAAACTGGAAGTACTTCACCTCCTGAGAAGAGACATACGAGACTGTCATGATTCAGTGGAGAGAGCACAGGTTTCTTTTGAAGTTGTAAAACATGTTCTTGTGGAGCAAGAAAAAGAAACACAAAATGCAGTGCTTATTTCTTGTTTTTACAGTATAAATGGTTTCTGACTTACTGTAAGTACATGAATAGTTTTACATTCCAGCTCATTTTATACTGACAGAAACATGGACATAAATTATGTTCTGTGTTGTTCTATTTGCATTTTTGTTGTGAACACAGAACTTTCACATGAAAGTTTTGGTGGTGTTGCTGTTCTTTGCAAATCTTACACTATGTTCAAATAGATACCTAGCGATCTTTGTTTAAGCAGTAATTGTACTATTATCTTCAACCTTTTTTTTCCTGCCAAGCAACAACAATGGAAACATCTATTGCCTTTCGTTAAGACAAAAGCTTCCATACACATTTATTCTCTATTGTTTTGACAACCACTCTCTGTTTTATTTTGAATGTCTCAAAATGCATTCTCATAATTAGGCATGCTTCTGTTCCTGTCACTTCTCTGGCCTTAAATCAATAGTTGCTTAATTCTTTACCATAATAACAGTGCTTATAGTAAGGCCTTGAATTCAAAACAAGCATTGTGTTATGGCAAGGTTGAGAATGGAAAACACAAAAGCAGCTGATTTGTTGGAGTGCAGTTTACATCCATGTAATTTATTAGCATCCACAATTATGATCTTCTGAGAGTAGCCTAAGTGATGCCTTAGCCATGCCTTTAATGATTCTTTGTTACATTTCTACACAAGCACAGTGAAAAGATTGGTATTTGTAGACAGAACTACTATTTGATAGGCCTATAGTGTGATGCACTTCTGGGGCCTGTACTACTAAGCATGGTTACTGGCTAACCCGGGTAGCTTTGGGAGTTACCACTGATCTCTAAAAGCACCCTACATTGAGCATCAGTTGTTTCTGAAGTGACTGAAATGTTGTTTTTCAGATCAGCGGTAACTCCAGACGTTACCCAGTTTAGCCCGTAACCTGGCTTCGTAGTATACCTTCATGAAAACCGTGACTTCAGTGTTTTATTGACAACTTGGCTCACAATTCTTGGGAAGATATTACAATGCAAGTACAATACATTACAGTCCAAGTTTGACATGGACTGAAGAGAATGGGTAGATTGGATATCCAATAGATACAGCTTAAAAAAACAAAACTGGAAGCTTCAGACTTCCAAAACAAATCCAAATGCAAGCAATTTCTGCATCATTTCTACACCCATCCAACAATCCATGCAGCAGGCCTCTTGCATACTCTTTGCTTTACCCTGGACTTTCATACACTATAGGAATACAAACAACAGTAGCCTACTCAATGGTTTGCTATTATGTCTGTGTTGTGCCAACTTTTCTTGCTCTTTTTCCTACCAACACCACTCTATGACCTCAAATAACCGGGCTGGGTTGCTCCGGAATGTTCCTGGAATAATTACAAAAAAAGATTCTTGGGACATTTGAAATCACATGTTGGTTTCATAGTAGTATGACTGGTAACACTTTATATATCCGCCATTAACTAGCTGCTGACTGACATGCATATTATTAACATAGCTATTTGTTAGTCATAACACTTATTAATACCTTATTCTGCATGACCTTATTTTACCCACGGTTAGTAGACTATTAAGACTAAGGGCTCTATTTTGACGATGATATGCGCATTGTCTAAAGTCAGTCGCGCAAGTTGCTTTGGGGGCGTGCCCGACACAATTTGGTATTTTGACGGCGGGAAAAGCGAACATTGCGCCAGGCGCATGGTTCAAAAGGGTTGGTCTTAAAGTACTTCATTAGTCATGGGTGTGTTTTAGGCGTAACATACAATTAACCAATCAGGATTTATACTCTCATTCCCTTTAAAAGCCAGCGGCGCATTTTCCATGGTGTGTTGCTATTATGATGGCGAATTTACCCGGAAGACCGGAGCGTTTTTCGATGGAGGAGACCGATCTGCTAGTGCGTGAGGTAAAAGCGTGTGAACAGGTTATCTTCGGGGATGGAAAGAATCCCCCCAAACCTCCACGGGTCAAGGAAGTATGGGAGGAAATATCCTCAGTTATGTCCTCCGCCTTTGGCAAAAAAAGAACATCCGAACAGTGCTGAAAGCGGTACAATGATGTTAGAAGACGGGGAAACAAAAGCTTTCAACGGCAATAATATTGTGATATATGTGATGTACATGAAAAACTTTTGTATAAACTCTGCTGCGCGCTCCTGCTGATGAGAGAAGCATGGTATTCGCGCATTGTGCACGCTTTCATATCCCAAAGCGCTGTGCGCCCCTAAAATAGCTTTCCAGCAATGCGCAACTGTCGACAGACCAGGGTTTTGTTGGTCACTGGCGGATTTCATTTTTGCGTCCTTATAATAGCATCTGGCACGCTTTGCGCCAGACCACACCTCTTCTTTTCGTTGACACACCCATGACGGCGCAGTGTCATCTGCTATCTAGACAACGTGATTTTTTGCCGGAAAAAATGAACGATGCGCTGGCACAGAATAGCAATGACACCATGCGCATGTCGCGAATGCACAGTGCGCCGCGGCATGATAGGGCCCTAAGAATTTCTCCAGTATTACCTTCTAATTACTGCTTATTCATAAGTAAGTTACTTGTTGCATATGAATTATGCTTATACGGTGGTAGTACAATAGAAATAGTTATTCTTAGGAACTCACTCAATCAAAAAGAAGTAGTTAGGACTTATTTGGACACTATTAGCACTTGCTGTTTTGGATATGGTTCCTATGAATTGACCATCTTTTCTATGTATTTTTGGAGGAGAATAACTGGTCCTGCTGCACCACTGCCTTATAAGCCCATCACTAATCAAAGCATATTAAGATCCTAATTTATATACAACTAACTAACTTACTATGAATAAACAGTAATTAAGAGTTGAAGAAACTCTTGGTTAGTGGTCTACTATGGCTACAATAGGTTCATACAGAATAAGGTATTATTAAGACATCTGTAATTAAGAACAAATGACTAGTATGTTTTCAATTTGCATGGTAATAAGCAGCTAGTTAATGGTGAATATGTTTGTTACTGTAAATATGGTAGTTCCACAGAAAATGTATTCTTTTGTCACATCCATAATGCCAATAAAATGCCCACCCTGGACAGTTTCAAATAAATAAATAAATAAAAACAGATGTTCATTTGTTCAGTTAGTAGATAAACAAACTGTCTCCTGTTCACTTCAGCTGTCGCAGTTACATCCTCAAGGTGAGGCTCATCTCATGCTGACAGCAACACCATTCTCTCTTCCTTGCTCTTTTAAAGGTACACCATACAACATTTTATGCTGTTTTTACATTAATTTGCCAGCTTCACAGTCACTTTGATGGTTAAATGGCTCAATCCAGGGTGAATGAAGGCTCGCTCAGGTATCCCCTACTGCTGCTAAGCGCAGTTACAAGCCCTTGCATTAAGAAAATGATGGCTGGTGAAAACAAAACTGAGACTGAATGAAACCAAAGTCACATTTATTATCTTGTCAGTCAACATAACTCTTCCAAAAAGATCATCGCTGGTTGCTACTCTAAGGTTTGCAAACAACTTCACTTGGATTGGTGAGAATGTACAATGTTGTTGCAGTTTATTTTAATCTGTGCCTTTTGGAGGGGATCCAGAGCTAAAAAACAGATCTCAGATCACAGATTTGCCTGGTACTGCTTTTAAAATGCAAAGGATCTACTGTAAAGCCAAATAACTCTCTCTACAGATGTCTAAATATATTGGAGTCTGTTGTTTCTATGTTCCCTATAATAAGATGTGTCTGGAAGGCTCATCATAGTAGTTCACCAAAATAGGTGCAATCTGATGGGAGCCATTTGCTATCAAAGCCTGCCTCTATCTGTGAGGGTACAACTGCATATACCTATAGCAGCATCTGTTCTGTCATCAGTTTGACACACTGGAGGGAAAGAAAAGCACTACTCAGAGAACCTCAACAAATTCCTGATGCGTTACACATAGATGTTTTCTGTCAACGGGGCAGTTAAGGAACCAATGAGCATTACATTTTATAATGAAAAGTCATTTGATCATGTGCTATCAATCGATATGTGATATCAACTGAGTAGAGCTCACAGATCAGTGTGAGTCATTGTGGATACCACTGTGGTCAGACGGTTACAGACAAACAGGAGTGAAGTCAACAGCTGTTAACATCTAGCAGTGAAGCTTTAGGGCTTGGCTTTTCAAACTCAGTTTTTTTGTCACTTAGCAACCAAGCTCATGAAGAGTGGAGAATGAGAGCCTTTGCTGTCTACAAACACACAGACTCTCTCTCTTGCTCTCTCTTTCTCTCTCTCATTGTCAGTCTCACTGATAACTCTACAAATATAACAAGGTGTAATAAATTTAAAATCTTAGATATCAAGGAGGGGGACATATTGAAGCTACTCAGAACCTCTCCTTTACATTCTGATAGTGGGGTAACAACAGGCATGATCCAACTATACCGTATAATGCTTTGAATTTAGAGAGATATTTTATGAGAGAATTTCTCCTTCTTTTGAGAATTATAGCAATAAACAAACTAATAATAATCTGTTAATTAAGTATTCACAATACCTCAAAATAATTGATGCAGTAATCAGATAAGGTCAAGTGGCTGACCATCAGTACTCTTATAACCAATCCAGTAATCATAGCTGTACAGCAGCTATCAGCAAACTATAGGCTAAACAGACTAAACCACATCACCAGTTCTACAGTGGCAATCAAGTTATGTAACTATGTAACTATATGTCATTATTTAGTTTTGGCCCTTCTGTAAAGTTGTAAAATGTGCGCCCGACTCTGCTGTGCTGTGGTCTCATTCTTCTCACATACAGCATATGGTACATTGGTTCCTCGGTCTTCCAGCTCCTAGGCTGCAGGGGTAGCTGGTCAACTTGTCAGTGCTGGCCAGGCCATGGTGACCAATTGGCCAGCTGATTGGAGTTCATTTGGACTCCTCCAGGACTCTCACTCTCTCTCATTCTTGCTCTGGCTTGGCTGCTCTGACCCTATGCTGCAAGGACTGGCGGCAGCCTCCTTCTTTTACTCTCTCTCTCTCTCTCTTTCTTTCTCTCTCTCCCTTTACCCTCTTACGCATTACATAACACAATGCTGATTTTCACAACTTTTTTTGGTATACTTTACATTTACTGACGTCTGTTGAAACCCGATTAAATAAATGATTGTTGTTTGAAAGTTATGTTTGGTGTAGTCTATCTTATGTTATCTTAAGCAGTGCCGTGCAAGAGATGCAATAAGTTGCTATCTGTTAATCATGCACCCTATTTAACAACTAATTAAAGACATGTCCAACCACAAGGCTAGAAAACTTATTCATTCCACTCAGATAGGGAAAGAATACTGGAGACAGCTATACCATCCTGTCAAGGCAAGCAAATGATCATCCTACGTCCACTCTACCAGTCTACTACCACTCTACTCTGCCTCTTGATCATGACTAGACTACACTTCACAGGTTACATGTCACATTACCACACTGCAGGCTAATCATATAAGTGAGTAGACTCTAGCCTTTTGTCTAGAGTGTGTTTAGATTCCTCAACATATATCCCTTTAAATATCTAAACATAAAATAAATAAAGGTACCAGCAAAATATAAACAAAATTACAACAAGATATTATGTCAATAATGTACATATTTAATCCTTAATTTGAAAAGGTCAGATTCTTTATCTGAGCATGGTCAGGTACAAAGAGGTCTTTTTTCACGCAGTGTGTGTTTCAATGGCTGAGTCTTGGAAATGAATGGAGAACAGACTGATAAAGGATGGGGAGTGAAATTTCTCGTTAAGTAAAAACAACAGCGGCTCTTTACAAATATAACAACACAGAGAGCGACAAGAGAGTGCAGAGAAAAAAGCGAGATGAAGCTAATATGTAGCTTCATGCTAATAGCAAGCTAATATTTACCTTCACAGAGTGAAAAGAAAGAAGTGAGGAAAGCTATGCTTAAACTGTCAATGGAAAGAATGAAGTCAAGAGAGCTGTGCTTAAACTTTCAGAGGAAAGAACAAAGTGAGGAGAACTATGGTTAAACTTTCAGTCACACAGCAAAAACTGGAACTACTTACTTTGGAACCCCTGAGACACATTTATTCCAAACTATAAGACAGAAGTATGGACAAACTCACACTGCATGGAAAACCCTGAAAGCCCTGCATTTAAGATGAGAGAGACGGCAGGCATGCCTGTATGGACGAGTCTAATTAACTGAGGGGGATAAGTGCTTGTCTGATTTCAGCAAGCGAAAAAAACAGTCCCTGAGATTTGAACGGTCCTTAGCAGTTCTGATTCTGACTAGTGAGAGGATTGCCCATAAACACTGTGTATTATTACCTTGACTAACTCAACAAATAATGATTTATCTGTTTTAAATAATGAACCATTACATATTATGGACAGTAAAAATTATCATCAATCATATGTCATTACTGTGTACTGAATATTACTAATGCTTTCAATAAGTAATGTTAAATAAGGAATGGTATGAAATGGTAATGGTAATATGAAATGGTACATGTATCATCACTACAAAAAATATATGCTCACAATTTTAGATTATATCACTCAATATTTTTCCCCTTCTGCAAAATACTGTGTGTCATTACTGTTGAATAAGGAGGGCTTTCAAGGGTGTTGCAAAAAATTTCTGAATTTCATTTTGTATCCAAGCATCCAGGACATTGCTTGGCAAGCAGTGTGTAAACAAACCCCTAGTTCTATCAGTGCAGAATGAGAGACATTCCATATCTTAACAGAAACAAGTTATTGTTTGCAGTACAATGCAAACAAGCTAGTAAACAACAACAGACAAATAAAAGCAAACAGAGTTGCTATAAAAGGGACACACACGGTGAAGCTACACTATCATATGAACACTGTCATACCATGGTGGTGCTCATTACCTCCGCCAAAGACGTTATGTTTTTGTTGCCGTTTGTCTGTCTGTCTGTTTGTCTGTCTGTGAGCAAGATAACTCAAAAAGTACTGCATGGATTTGGATGAAATTTTCAGACAACATGGATATTAGGCCAAGGGACAAATTATTAAATTTTGGTGGTGATCCGGAACACCATCTGCAATTTGTATTGGGTCAGTGACCCTATATTGCCTTGGCGGAGGTCTGTGCTCTCCCAGTGCTTTTCTAGTTCCATTCTTGAATACCTAGCAACTACTTTCTGCTAGAACAGAAAGCAGTTGCGAGGCTTTATATGGAGTCCTATGCACAGCTCTTTTCAGTGGACATCGCTGTAACTGTTGCATTTTTCATGCTTGTTTGATTTCCTATAACTGCCAACTGCAACTGGAGACAAACTGAACCCCTTGAGCAGTTGTTCTTGCCAAATCTTATATTATGCTTGCTATGTTGTGCTGAACCATCCTTGAACAGGCTTTTGAGGAAAGCATGTACGCAAAACACAAATAATGAAACAAGATCACAAGGCTGTGCTGCTGTCATATAAGCACTGGTTTAACTCAGTAGCGTAGAGTCCTGTGTCAACCCTCACATGAATAATATGAGAGAAAAGGCTTGGGGGTTTAGACATATGGGCACTGTACTAAATTATGCAAAAGTTTTCAAAGATGAAAGTAAGAGTTGCTTTGAGATGCAACTGTGAAGGCCTACTGCATACACAAATCTGACTTAATGGCCTAAAAAATTACATGGGTAGAATATAGCTGTCCCTAAAAGCATATATATTTGGCTTGACCCATGCATGATGAGTAGCACCTTGAAACCTGAGACAAAAACCACTACTACTACTTTTTATAACCAACAATGACAAAACCCTTTTGGATTGGAGTAACATTAAATGCTTTGTGAATGCTTTTAGCATTTTAAGATAGTGCTCACATGACATTGTGAAATCAAATCACATGATACAGACTGTCAGTAAAAAAATAACAGGCAAGTCATTTTACATGATGCTTATGACTGTCACTCTGTGAAGTGATTAAAGGTTCACTTTCAGAACCCTTGCCAGAGCTTGGTTTCCGGCTCTACATCAATCAAAATGCTTTTGTGACCTTGGATTGCTCTGGCCACTGTTGCACCATCTCTATCACTCTGGCTGACCACACCCACTACCCAGCATCCTCTGCCTGACTTTTTTTGGCCCAACTCCTCCTCCTCTTCCTCTCCACCCTGTGTCCCAGACCAACTGTGACTCAATCTCTCTCTGCCACCATTAAGGTCCTGCTGGGGTGAGCTTGGCTCTCTGACAGAACTTTTAGAAAGCTTCTTTGCTCTAAGCCCTCACTTTGGTTGGGTGCTGAAGTGGAATCTGCCACCAGAGATGATAGGCAATAATCCATGCCTAGGGTAGTTTACTACTTTTCAACAAATACACACACACACACACACACACACAAACACACACTCCTGAGCCGGAACAGGGCAGAGTGGCCAATGACCCTCTCAAAATGCAACAGATTTTTTGTGATGTCACGATTTATCTTGGCAAGAAAAGAAATAGCCAATCAGTTTGATCTTCTAATCTATCGACACCGATGATTAACTCAAAATCCAAAAGCAAAATTCACTAGTCTAGTTCACAGTATGAGATGCTTGCACAGGGGAGGGCAACACCTGACATCAAGTTAAGTGTCTTACAGTGTCTTAAAGCAGTGTGCTAGAATATTAGGCAAAACTGAACTCAGACATCAATTGTTGGAGAATGAATTAAAGCTATCTTGTGGCAGGTTGGAATGTTGAGCTGAGTCACAGATGTTTGTGTATAGGATGTTATTTAGATTAGTCTGGCTGTCAAATGAACTTCATTCACATCATTTAAATTAGGGCCCCATGCCTCAATAATACCCCTACATTTATTTTAACATAATGTATTATTCACTACGCAATATCAAAATAGTAGTGCCAGGGGCCTACCCACAATGACACACCATGCTGTTTAAGACACACAATGCTTGGATTTGCATTTATGTATTTATGCCCCCCCCCCCCATCACACACACACATACACACACGCACACTCTAGACTGAATGAACCACATACAAAAAATGTTTGACTCCAAATCATATTATCTAAATGCTGTGTTGCAGTGGATGTCACATCATGTTTTTGTGACCTTGCATGACTGGCAGTGGCTTTGAAGTAATTTTGTAATCATATAATCTGGTGCAGACATGTTTCAGGGTTTTTTTTCTCTCGTTTGCACACAACCTGGCTGGTCATTAGAACCATGCGGTTGGACCAAAAGTCAACAAGCCCCACTGACATATCTAGTGTAGTATGTACTGTTACAAGCTGGCTTCAAGTTTGTCTGTAGAAAAATGCATTGCTGTGTAACACACAAATGGCTACAGATATTTGTTAAAGACAGAACAAGGATAAAAAACATCAATATATATATATATATATACATTCAGCATCACACTGTCCAGAGATACTTCATCAACAGCAACACGACAGGGAAAAATATTGCTGAAGGAGGCTATTGGCACTATGGTAAGGCACAATGCTTGTAGATAGATGAATAGATAGATAGATACACAGATAAACAGGTAGACAGATAGAAAGATGGATAAACAGATAGATAGATAGATAGATAGATAGATAGATAGATAGATAGATAGATAGACAGATAAAGTAGATCGACAAATACTTTATTAATCCCATAGGAAATTCCAAAAATTAGTTTCAATTTCAAAGGCACAAAATAAAACAAACACACACACACACACACACACACACACACACACACACACACAGATTCATGCAAAAGAGCTTTGTCTGACTTTAGGGTGTGCCTGGTGTGGAGGAGAAAATATGACAGAAAGATGAATGCAGACATTTGTCCAGGACTGGTGCGGCAGTTGGGTAGAGGAAGAGGGCCAGAGCGAGGAGTGACCGATAATAATGGCTAAAGAGCTTTGCAGCCCTGCATTAGTCAGAGAGAGCTTAGTTTTCTGTTTAAGAGCCGGATCAGTAGTTGTGTGTGCGGCTGTGTGTGCGTGTGTGTGTTTGTGTGTGTGTGTGTGTGTGTGTGTGTGTGTGTGTGTGTGTGTTTGCATGTGTGCTGGTGTGTGTGTGTGTGCATGCCTGTGTGTGTGTGTGTGTGTGTGTGTGTGTGTGTCATGAGAGGATGCAGCTGGCTGGATAGGACAGCATCTGCTGCCAAGCGGCTAGTCAAATGGATGTCTGAATGTAGCCATGACTTTTTTAATTCAGCCAAGTGTCACACTTTAAGCTGTAGAGCCTGTGTCTACCCAACAGAGTTTTAATGTGTGGCTAACTAGTCTTGATTAATCCAAGACTAAATAATAGTTAGCTTACACATTGTCAAGCTGAAGCAAATTTTATCTACTGGTATGCTAAAAATACACTGTCCCTAATAATCTAATAAAAATATAATAAAAACATAAAAGTCAAATTACTAATAGGACCAACAGTTTAACACTCTTCAATAAATACTCTGGGTCAAACCAGATAGATAATTTGGTAACACTTTAGATAAGGGTACACATATTCTCTATTAACTAGCAGCTTTATTAACATGCATTACAAATCACTTATTACTACCTTATTCACCTTATTCTACCTATAATACACCATTAACTAAGAATTTCTCCAATATAAACTCCTAATTACAGTTTATTTGTAGTTAGTAAGTTAGTTGTTGTATATGAATTATGATCTTAATATGCCTTGTATGAGCTTATAAGGCGGTAGTACAACAGGAACAGTTATTCTCCTTCAGTAACATTTGGAAAAGATGGCCGATTCGTCGGAACAAAACCCAAAAATACAAGTACTTATTAGTGTCCAAATCAATCCTAACTACTTCTTTTTGATTGAGAATAACTGTTCCTGTTGCACTACCACTTTACAAGCCTTTTACTGAGCAAAGCACATTGAGATCATTATTCATATTCAACAACTATCTTACTTACTATGAATAAGCAGTAATTAGGAGTTTACATTGAAGAAAGTCTAGTTAAAGGTCTACCATGACTAGAATAACATGCAGAATAAGGTGTTAATAGTAATAGCAGTAATGACTAACAAATGACTAGTGTGTTATTAATTTGCATGGTAATAAGATGCTAATTCATGGTGAATATGTGTACTCTAATCTAAAATGTTACTGATAATTTTACTTAAATTATGCTGCCACATAATTCACAGAGAATGGTTTGGTATGAACACTGGACAAAGGAAACTATCTCCAACTTTCAATGCTCCATCTTTCCTGGAATCACACAAAAGAAAGGGAAAAGTACTCTAGAAACAAAAATAACAAAAATAGAGATGCATTTCCTGAAGGAATCACAAGTGCATACACTGTGCTTGCTAGGATGTAGGTAATTTAGATAGGCTTAGTGTAGGGCCCTATGAAATCCGTTTTATTTTTTCTCAAATTCCATTTTAATCACTCAAAAACTTCTTTGGCTTGAGGCCCAGTCATGTCAGATGTTATTGGGAGCAGAGGGCCCAATTTACATGCTCTCCCACACTGACATGCTCATGCACCTTGCCCTCTCTCAGCCTGTACCAGATATAGGGTAGCCTATCGATCTATATAGATATAAAATTATAAGCACCATGAATAGGCTTATTTTGTAGTGTCGGCCTACATATAATTTGATTAGGAAAGCAGTCAACGTTTTCAATGATTGAGTTTTCATAGAAAGGTTTTTAGTGTAGGTACACACATCAGTATGTAAATGTTTAATGTTAATGTTTATGTAAATGCTTGAATGTGTCAATGCTGTTTCCAAGAACAGTTGCAGGAATCCATGTCAATGTTTTAAACATTACTTAAATAGGTTATCGTTACTTCTAGCCTACCAACAGCAAAATGCAGCAGATTCACGTCTTTCGCGCACATGAACAGAATCACTCACTCACTCAATGAGGCTGTATGCTCTCACTGCACCAAATTGTATGTGTCTACCAGTGCATTTTATGACACAAAATTAGCAAGTAGTACTTGATAGAGAACACTTTGTTTCCTTTTCCACCAGTACACAGAGAAGGGTAGGACAGGCTACTCCTGTAGAAATGTTGCACGTAGCAGGTATTAAACATGTGGTAAACGTACGAGATGGTTCCAGGCTAAAGCGCAGCAATTCAGACAGATTTTGCAAATCGGTGGCTTGTTGTATAGGGTTTTAAAGTCTGAACACACAAGTACTGACTGACTGTCCCAAAGGTTATCTTCGTTTAGAAACCAACATTAGGCTATATGTTTTTCAGCAAAGACATGATATCTCTTTTGCAAAATGTGACTTAGAGCAGATCAGATCAACTTTTATGACCAAAAAAAACAAAAAAAAAACAGGTAGGCTAACTGCACAGTATCCAAATTATTTCAAGCAGCACTGTATAGTGTGGAATTGAAAAATCATACAAACAGTATGTGATTTTATCTTATGGAGCCTATTTCTGCTTTTGCTAATTAATGATTCACATGCAGATTATTTGTTACCCAAATACTCAATTAATCAATGAAATGATCAATATAATACAAATATATTCGATAGCTGCAGCTCTATTAAAAATAAAAGGTAGCTTCAAAAAATCTATCTGCGCCCTTGTGTTAAGTAGAATTCTAAGTGGCAAATTCGGGATTTGCATGGATGTGCATGCCTATTACAGGTCATGAATATAATTAAGCAATACCTTATACCATGAATATAGCCCAGCTGAGGGCTGTTAAAACAGTTACCACACATACTTGCTGGGTTTCATTAGACAAAGCTACAGCAATGAGAAATATAGCAATTTATTCCTAAACATCAATTCCTCCGCCAAGATATATATTTCCTTCAGGTGAGTGGTTGCCAAGTAATGCACAAACACGGCCAACATTACTTTTGAATGGCACAGCAATATGGAATGAAATGCTGTCTCAGCTGCGCTATATCGGGGAATACACCACAGCATCGAATGTGATTCAGTAATCAAGGACTGAAACTATCTGTTTTCTAGCCCTTTATTTGACACAAATTCTATAGGCCTATCATCCCAATTATTCAAATGTTCTTAATGTAATCAGAATAACATGTCTGTTCATTACAATGTCCTTCACAAACCATCTGCTACTCTGAGTCAGTGAAAAAACTGGGCTGGGCTCTGTGCACAGCAGACATTAAGTCCCAAATGGACTTTCATTCAGGATTGTCACTCTTTTCCGGTAATTAGCCTTTTACGTTGGTAAACAGTTGTGTAATGAGACTATAGCTACGAGCTAACTATGAAATGCACCCTGAACTGGCGAGGAACAAAGAGAGCTTATTAGTTAGGCTTACTTTGGATAGTAAAGTAGCACTGTATAACTAAACTATACAACTAATACTTATGCTTAATATCAATCTAGCTTACTGCACTTTACAAAACCATCCGTACCATCCTGAACGAAAGTCCTTCTGGGACTTTACCTCTTCCATGTACAGAGCCCATTGAGAAGTAGCCACCAAACTGTAGGTTTACATTTAATCCATGGGAGAGAGATAAATTATTGGCTTTAAAGTCTGCCTGTAATGGAAATCTCTTCGGAGTGCATTTAAATATATGGCTACTTCCTGATATAATTAACTGTTTCTAAAAGCACTTAGAGAGATTACAGGCAAGAAATCTCACATGTTCTTTCACTACCACTTGAGAGTAGTTGGTTACAAATGGGAAGTCAGACTGTCCCCCTGCTTCTTCAGGTTCTTCTCATTATGCCCTGCTGCCCACAGCTACTTACAGACCTGAAGTAAGCCTACAGTCATATGGCCATGGTGATTTTTGCCGACTTTCTATGAACCCAGTGTTCATAACGCATTAAAAACACATTCATAGAAGGTTATAATGCATTTATAAAGTCTTATAACTAATTTAATTAGTATTCATAAGTGTTTATACATTCTCATGACTGTACTTATAAGGCATTGTTATCTTATAAGCCTTTACAACTATATCACAACTTACAAGCTCATTGTTATTGTCCTTTTATATGCCCATTTCCCCATGCCAAATAATGAAGTTCTAAGCGTTCAATGCATACCCTTCGTAATGTGAGATGAACACATAATTACTTACGGCAATCAATAAGGCACCATTACAGACAATACGCTAAGTGGTATGTTTTTCTAGTATATAAAAATTTATTTATATAATAGTAAGGGTCACTAACATATCATAAGGTGAAATCTTGTGTGTTGTAATGAATTAATCAAGTTTTAATCTCCCACACAATTGTTGTATGTGTGCTTATTTGTACTTTACCAACAGGTAGCATACTAGTAGATGAAAGCCAACTAAATGATTCAGTTAAATCAATGTTTGTAAACCATCTACCATCATCCCAACCACTCTACCCATTGTGCACAGACATCATGGTGTCAGTTCAATAACCCAAATCCAAATTCTTGAACAGAAAGTACAAGTTTGATGCTGCTGAGTCTAAAGAGGGCAAACTCCATAAAAGCTCTTCGATCAGCACCCCCCCCCACATACACACACCACAAACAAACACACCGAGACATTACATACACTCACACCACACACGCACACCCAACACCCTCCAGACACACAACTTCACACACAGGCATCAAACAGTCATCAAAAGCACTTGATGACTTGAGGTCAGGTTAGGATCGGAAAGGAAGGCAAGTTATGCATAAATTTGAATATTAATAAGCCAAACTGCAGGATGGAGTCACAGGCTTTAGGGGCATAAAAAGAGCTAGCCGTGGTACTGCACACCTGTGGTGATTTGAAAGGTGTCTGGCTGCAGCTGGAATGGGAAATGAAAAACAAAGCCTCCACTGGTTGAGAACTAACTTGGAATTACATCATTCTCCTGGTCTGATGATCCAACCACCTGTTTTTGCATTTGATTGCTTTGGTTAGACTGCTGTAGGCTACTTGTGTGGCTTTCTTTTAGTGTGTGTTTGAAAAGACAGTGAAGAGATGACAGAAAATGAGTGATGGAAAGAAATGGGGAGTACTGGTTCAGGAAATGACGCCAGGCTGGATTTAAATCTGTGCTCCCTTGAGGGGCCATGCGCCATGAGACAATACTATTGTAAAAGGCACTGTATAAATATACTTCAATTGCACTTAATTCGTTGTGGTACTGGGCACTAAACCTTTTTGTGGGACAGAACACCATTGTTACCCACTGCACTATGGTTTTCCCCTGCATTTTTCTCCACTTTTGGAAGGCTGAAAAAACCTTACCATATTTGCCATTTTGGATCCTCTCTTTTGGACAGTTAATTCTGCTCAAAGATCCCAGTTTAAAAACCACTGTCTGCCTCTGGGTTTCTGAATAATTTGCTTACACTCTGCCATCTAGTGGAACAATAGGATGCTCATTGATTGTGTTATAATTAACTCAGGATGATCATTGCTTCTCATATCTGGTTCCGCGCTGGTGGAATGACCTGCCAAGTGCTACCAGATCAACTGATACCCTCTCCACCTTCAAGAAACTCGTGAAGACTAAGCTCTTCCAAGAATATCTCCTAGCGTAAACTTTGAGAATGCACTTAATAATTTAATTTCTCTACATGGTGTTACACTATCGCACTTTCAACTAAAAACAGCGCAGATTCTATGTTAGCAATATGCACTCCTTGTTAGTTCATTGTGTTGTAGCTTGAATGTTATCCTCTTTTGTAAGTCGCTTTGGATAAAAGCGTCTGCTAAATGCCTAAATGTAAATGTAAATGTAAATGTAAATGCTTCTTCTCCATTAAGTATATCAGCTGTATTGTTTGAGGGTGAGACACCCTTCCAACTGAACAATCTTCCCTCAAAGTCTTGAAACGCTCACTGCTGATAAAATTGCAGTTGTTTCCACCTGTTCACCTCTGATGAACTCTCCACACACACACACACACACACATATACATACACACACAAACTCATTGTCTCTCAGTTTCCATGAACCCACCGATAAACATGTGGGAAGAGGATGAAAGCAAGCATTTATTTCATGGTTTGAATACTCTTTGTGATCAGAGAATTGGTGAGTTGATGGGGTTTAATTCAGGGGGGCTCAGCTTGATGTCTCAGTAGCAGTAAAACTCCACAAGGTTTTAGCACAAAAGCCAGTTGGTGCATTGTGCATTAAACCAAGGCACCACAGTGGTTGTTTTGAATACAAATGATGAAAGTCTTACCTATGGGAAGCAATTAAAACCATGCATAGAAGCTGTGGGTATTGGACATCCACTGAAGTGTTATTGTGAAGACAATGGGCAGTGTTAGTCATTTTTAGTTGGTTTGACAAATTGTCTTTGGGAATTGGGATCATAGAAATAATGGGAAACTTTGCAAAGAAATATATAGAGTAACAAATAATGGTGACACTTTATTTGAAGGGTTCTACATAAGGGTGACATAAGCCTGTTATAAACATGGCATGACAGGTATCATGAACACTAATGACACTTAATTCATGTTCATGAATGTTGTCATTAAGTGTCATTTGGTGTTTGAAATGTAGACTTTTGGATGCAGACATTACAAATACTAAATGACGCTTAATGACAACAGTCATAAATATGCATGAGGTGTCATTAATGTTTATGATACGTGTCATATCATGTTTATAATAGGTTCGTGTCACCCTTATGTGGACCCCTTCAAACAAAGTGTTGCCAAAATAATATCTTGCTGCTGGGGCAACTTAAATAAGGAAAAACGTCAGTTCATCAGACATCAGTCAGTGCATCAGAGCGACAGATAGAGGACAAGGAAGTCAAAACCCTCCATAAGTCCGATGGGATTCATTTGTATTCAAACAGTGAGTGATTATGTTTAAAAAAAAAAAAAAACCTGTTTAGCTCTACAGACAACCTGTAGGCAAACAAGGCAAAAAGTTACTTAAAGTAGAGCTTACAACACAGCTTTCTAAGGCTAGGAGCCACTCAAAGCACAATGTTACAGGCTAAAAGCCACTTGTATTACATCCTAACTTGATCTGTAGCCACTCAAAGGAGACCCTTCCAATGATACAGTAGTAGCCACTTGCCAGTAACCCCATTCTTTGGAATAGTACCTACTCACAGTGCATCGTTAACAGAATAGAAGTCACTCAGAGCAGTCCACTCTCAAGTCCCTCTCACTCGTGACACTGCAGCGCTTGTTGCTATGCCTAGCTCTCTTATATCTTACACCTGTGCCTGTTGTCCATGTGAAGATTTGTAAGGCCAGACTTGAACCGTTATTGTTACACTTTACAGGGCTGCATCACCTGGGACTTGTCTAATCCAGGTTAACTAGATTGGTGAATCACTGATGAGTGGTATTTTTCTACAATAACTAAACGTGCAAACGTCAAACTTGTTAATGCCACTGATAGTGTTTGTTGATTTGATGTGTTGGTTTATTTCAAATACAAACGGTCCCAAAATCAGAGAAAAGCTGGCATCTGAAATTTGAAAAGCTGGCATCTGAAAAGTCAATCAAGGTGAATAATTTTCTGCCACGTGTAACCGTTCCACCTGGCTGGGTGTGTGGACAATCTGGGTGCAGGTCAATGCACCCTGCCGGGCATCTGAATACAGATATGAGCACAGCTCAGTGCAGTCACTCATGTCCATTGACAGAGGAGAAGCTGGTGGGATGTGAGCTGGCATTTTGATCCCGAGTGCCACCCGAGTTACCACCCTACCCAACCACTCAACGTTTGGCTAATGCCCATTTGGCATGGGTGTCTTAGGAAAGACAGCCAGGGCAGAGCGAGGGAATATTGGGAATATTAAAAGGTTGGAATATTGTGCTACATCCCCCTTTTACTCAGGGTGTGCAAATGCATCTGTGGTACCAATTTGTATTCAGTGAATGTGTTCTTCAGCATTGGATCTACAATAGAAAACTGGAGCCAACCCCACTGAATGAGAAGAATGTGTGAAGACTTGTGAAGACATATCCTGTCTAAACCATCTTCTTATTGAATAATAATCAATACATGAAAGAATGCTCTCACATTTAACAAGGCATTGAGGTTTCAACATATACCATGTGTATATGGGGGGAGGGGCTACTGTGCAAAGACTGTATTATGAGGAAGTGTATGCTCAATGTAACCATTTGGTGTCTCTTGGTGAGTATGCTATGCGTGACGCTAGTGATCTTGCATGCCAAGAGAAACAATAAAGATTGATTTAACTTTAAAAATCCATCTCAGCCATTTTTTTTCCTACTGTTTACAGCTTGTGGTCTAATATTTTCTCGCCTGTGCTCAGCTCCAGAGTGTACTTAAAGTTCAAGCCTCAGACCAGTCACTATAGCTCTCCATTAATCAGAATGAAGATGAGCCTAGCAGGGAGGTCAAAGGTACAGAGGAACAGATGAATGGCTCACTCCAGTCCCACAGAAGGAGAAATGAATAATGGTTGAACTTGGAGGAAAGCTGTTTGCAAGTGTCTCTCGTGTAGGCTGTCCCCCTTCTGAGTATTAAGTAGCATAGATAAATTGATTAAAACTAATGAATAAAAACAAACAAACAAACAAATAACACTCTGCATGCATTAGCATTGCCAAAACGTTCAAACCAGACTAGAGAGCAGATTTGTGGATAAGACTGGCAAAGCCTCAGAATATTCAACAAAGTGGCTGCATGCACATCTCACCTCATTGAGGCCAGGTGCAGGACAGAAAAATCCATCAATGAAAAAGAATTCAACCCACCACTCTTCTTCAGGCACAGAAAAGCCTCAGAAAATGAAATTAAAGCATCTTGCAGACAGTGTGCTGTTGACCCATAAAAAGTTGACCTTGTACTTGCCGAAATTGAGCAGCAGATGGGACATGTGATGCAGGATGAGATAGAACTCTACTTCAATCAGCCTGCTTTATTAAATTACTTTCATGCTAGTTCTGGCACTGCAAAAAAAAGACTGCACACAGTCCTAATGTGACATTTACAAGTGAAACCCACCCTTACCCTGTCTGCATGCAAGACTGCTTAAAAAAAACAATAATGTGTCAGTACTGCATTATAACACAGTTATGTGCTCCATCTTAGCTAAATTCCAGTTAAAATGATCCGAAAAGGCTGTCCTCCATTTCCCAATCTGCTTGTTCACTTCTGAACAAATGCACCGTTCTCACATTCAACTAAGCCTAAGAGACACACTCCCAGATGCTATTTTAATTCAATAATTCAACAGAAAACATGACACTGTTGTCAGTGTGCTGCAGTAGCATGGATGTACAAGGCTCTCTTGCTTAATGTACAATTACTAAGAGCATTTGTGTGATTGGATGGTAATCCTCCTGTGTCGCAGGAAATGGCTGCCATTTTATTTTTAGGCATATTCCCGAATATGAAGATTTGCCAAGGGCTCCATTTTTTCAAAGGGTAACAAAAACAAAAACAAAATCACTGTTCATGGCCCACTTCACTTCCGTCATTATAACAGACAGGGAAGAATCCAGATCTCCTCAGTTGCCGAACAGCATGTGATTTAACATGGGCAAGAGATTAATGCACTGAGAAGATGCCTCAATAGATGCTCGCAATAGTCTTGCTGTGCAGCTGCAGCACAAGGCAAGCAACTGCCTCTCATAACTACTCCTACAAGGTTTGATTAGTATTGCAACTTGATTGAGGAGGAAAGCGGTCCCTCAAAAACCAGAAAGAAAGACAGAAAAAAACATATCAGTGAGTAACTCCCATGTGTGGGTACAGGGATCAGCTTGATTGAGCTGTTGTGTGTGCGTTTTGTATTAATGCCTCTTACGCAGCATCAAAAGGAAAAAAAATGGCAGCTGCCTCCTGGTGGCATGCATTGTAAGCCTTCAGCAGGACACGACCAAAATGTGAAATACTAATGGTAGTATCCAATATGAAGTGTGTGGCTGGTGAACAGCTGGGAACCACAGTAGGGGTTTGTGGGAAATTTCAGTTCACAGGGTGTCACTTGAGTCTGGGGTGTGATACAGTGCTGCTTTTTTCTGGGAGTAGGGTGGGGTGGGGTGGAATGTTGCAAAAGGGGCACAGGTGAACCAAAGCAGGATTTTTGGTGGCGGTTCAGGGAGACAGGTATCCAGCAGGGGGCTAGGGATTGTTGGGAAAGGCTCTGCCCTGTATGACTGACCTGCTCGGAGAGCTGCTTTGAGCGCAGGAAGAAGCCGAGGAGGCATCCGATGATCACAGCCATCACCGACAGGATAAGCAGCCCATTCTGCTTGCACACCCCCTTCACCCGCACCCAAACGGCATCCAGCGCCACGGCCATAGTGAATCCCCAACCAGCGTCGTCTCAAAACCCCATATGTGAAAAAGGACAAATCCAAGGTGGATGACCAGAGGAGGAAGAAAGAAGATGCAAAAACACAAGATGTGCAAGAGAAAAAAATTATATGAAAAGAGGGAGTACAAGTGTAGAAAAAAAACAACGGCGTACACAAGAAGGCGATGGTCTGATTGCTCCTGACACGGCCGCGAAGCACTTTTTCGGTTATGTGCAGACCCTCCTCTATCTCTCTCTCCCTCCCTCACTCACTCTCTCTTTCTCTCTCTCTGCGCAGGACTAAGGAGATCATGACACTTTCCAGGCATCATCCCCATGTCCAGCCCATTGCCCATGCTCCCATCAGCACGCATTTCCTCACAATGGCCAACAGGGGGCCTGTGACAGCTGGCATGATTGTGTCCCCATCAGTGCCACAGCAATCCTATTGAACAGCCCTGACATTCAAGGATTAAAGACCTGTACAAATATGGGGATGGGTAACAACCTGAAAAATCCATCACCAAAGAGGATGAAAAATGCAGTGAGGGTTAGTGAAAGCAGGTGAGCATGGGGTGTCTGAAGTTGTATGGACCACGACAATGGACAAATAACAGCATGCATGCTACAAGTAGCCACAATAACATCAACACTGTGTCAGTAGTTCTAACGAAAGTGAGCAGCGTTTTGACATACACTTTACAACTTAGTTGTAACAACTATAGACTAATATGCTAATATTCCCATGAACCACCATAATTCCATATAATTGTCTTCATGTTTCCTGAAAGGAAAGTCTGCATATTGCTTTTTATATTGCTTTTTAGTGCTGTTAAAGTGTACAGATATAATTGGTTATATGCTGGTTGGGCAATCTTGATGAGTCGACATGCACAAACCCTGAAACCCCTCTAATTAATGACTTCTTGGAAATGCTTTTGTGGTGTGTTTTGCCTAACGGTGAGATTTCTGCTTTGCTCTGAAAAATCAGATATTAGTCATTATAATGACTAGCCTGTGGCTAAATGGACCCTAGGCTGTTTAGAAGCTCATTAGCTGTCTAATTACACTCAACACACTTTAAGCTTTCAGTGGTGAAGGGCTTCTAATTGGCAATTAAGACTATAGGCCTATTGGTCTGTGTGTACCAGTTCACAAGGGACAAAAAGATGACTTCCAACTGTTAGATGGAAATCCAGTATGGAGGATGCCAATTTGTATAAAAGCCTTTAAAAAGGTGGTAACTATGTCCAGGTATGAAGGAGTCACCAGGGATTTTTTTTCTAAACTAGATACAAATGCAGAATTGTTAAAAATTATAAAATATGCATGATACTGCATTGGAATGAATGTAATAAACATAATAGTTGGCAGTGTCTCAAAAACACAACTGCAACTAAAATATTTACATGTCAGTATTCAGATTCAGGTTTGTACAATATAATAATCTCCATACCCCTCACTAAAGAAAATAGTCTACGTAAGCATTTATATGCATGATGATGCATTTAGTTTCTACACAGATGTTTATACTTGACGTGGGAGAGAAACATTAGGAGTTGGCACATCACACGTGCAAATCCACCAGAATACAGTGCAGAATCTAATACATACAAATTTGCATTCGTAGTCAGTCAGGTTTACATGCGCATCAATAGATGGTATGTGCACAATTCTACATTTCTCTCTGAGGAATGACAGACACTAATGGCAGCATACAGCAATCCTTTCTATTCATAAGTATATCCCATGTATATTCATCATGTCAGATCTGCGCATGTGAAGCTGTGATCCAAAACTCAAGATTACTCACTGTTCACTTTGAAAAAGCAATTTAGCTGAATGTCTTATTTATCAGAGGCTAAATTTCTTGTAGAGTATGATAAAAGCTCGGCTGAGCTTTTTAATGTAAAATCAATTTAACATAATTTTTTTTGCTTTATATTTACAGAGGATAATTGCTGTTTGAACTATTTTACTCTTTAAAGCATTTGGCATGTGTAAGTGTGGAAGTGTAATTGTTGTTTATGTGATAACGGCGCTTGTGAAATGATAAACAAAGCCCATGCCGACTCACAGAGGATTAAAACGAACACAGATGGTTGTACATCCAGAGGAGATGCAGACACCATAACAGACACTGACAGTCTATCTGAACACATGCAATGGAGGCCATTTCTGCCTCAATATTCTCTTTTTACTTTAGCCAGTCTGCTCTGAGTGAAGCCATCATAATTTTGTGTGCATTTCTATAGGGCTTTACAAAACAAAACCCAGGATCCACTCAACAGATTTACCACATTTATGTAAAATGTTAATGTTATTTGATTTTAGTAGAGTTTGTTTAATTTTAATTTGTTAATTCAAAATGTTGGTTTGGTTTAATTTTGCACCTTCAAAATAACTTTTGCTCATTAACATTCAGTAATCATTACTTGCACACTGTGCAAATTGCAAGCCAGAAATGTGCAAACAAGCTTCACTGCTCCATCCCTCCCTATAACACTTCCCCCTGATTCTGCTAGGCAGAGTCCATTCTTGCTAGTTTCAGCTGACAGGCATAATGATCAGTGCTGATTGTATGCCCCAGACTGATTATAGGCCAAGGCTAAGTAACTACAATGGATAAAATGTCTTCAGGTGATGAGTGAAAATGGCTCACACAAGTCTTATACATTCACTTTGACATACTGCACAAAAACAGAATCACACTGAATCATTGCGGTATTCATAGAACATCAAGAGGGTTTGATTACTAGCTGTTTCCTCAGGGCTTCCATTTTAACATTGCACATATGTATCTTAAGTGGTGGAATCACTGAATCTCATAAAGAATACTGATTCCTTTAGAGATCAGTGGGTGGATTTTGGGAGCGAAACAGAATGTTCAAGCATTGTTCTCATTGTTCTCATCGTTGAAATGCCTTTACCTTTAACAACAAAAACAATACACTAACGTTCTATGGCCCTAACTTTATTTCCGGTAGATCCGGTAGAAACAATCAAAAACAGAGTTCCTCTACTCAATGCTGTTTCTATGAACAAATAATAAATAACAAGTGCATTGTGCAAGTGCAAGTGCATAACTGGAAATGTATGGAATAACGATTCAAAGAAAAGAACTGTGAAATAACTAGAATGTAACGTTAATCGGACAAACGGCTGACAAACGGCTACATGAAGAGTACACCGCGCACTTCAAAAGTTTTTAAGACACACTGTAACTGATTGCAGTAACTGATTGTCAACACAGGGTGCTCTCAGTGGAGATGCTGTGTCGGTGAGGGTCGGTAAGTCCAACACATCCCCAAGCTATACTGCCGTAATGCTCCCATACCTCCTAACGTCCCGATTTGTCCTATGTCACCCAAAAATCTACCCTGCATGGGTAGGCTACGTCACGACAGAGACTCATTACATTTCATCACCACAATCATACAATTTTTGAACCAAGCAGTCCCTAATTTAACGTGACAACTTAGCTGTATGATGTTAGCTGTAGCCGAAATGTAGCTAGCACAATGCTCCCTTCATAACAGAAAACCAGCTTTCAACAGGATAATAGATTAAGTTACCATTATTTTGCATTGTTCACTATGTAAGGTCGAGCACAGCTAATTTATATCAAATACAAACTATCTTTCTTACCTTTGTCGTTCAATAAATCCATCCACGCAATAAAACTTTCATTTCACTTTCATTTGTGTCAGAAAGCTTCAAGAGCTAGATCAACATGCTTGTTACAGCTTGGCAGATGTTTGCTAGTTATCACGTTAAAGAATGCCTTTCACTTTGTTGGACTTCTGTATTTAAAAAAACTAAAAAATAAAAATCACATTGTAAGCGTTAGCCTAAAGCACACTTGGTTAGTGAAGTTTCTTTTACTTCATGCGTTTAATTGCTTGGTAGGCTACGGCCACAGTCTCTGACCACAGAAAATTAACACTTGAACAACCTCGCAGTTTGACTGAGGCTATGCTGTTATGCAAAAGTTGCCCATGAAGCAGGAATTATGAGCAATTATGCCATTTTTCAGTGTAGTATTTTTGGTGATGTTTGGTGATGGTGATGCTGTATCGTGTTGATTTTATTTCAACTTATACACATATCAACCATTAAAACCTATGCTCATCTCAGGCTAAAAATGAACCATTTTCCTTTACCAGTATTTAAAAAAATATATTGACAAGTATTTTTGCTTATTCCATTATTTGTTTGTTTAAGTCTACCTCACAGCACAACTCTCCACCACCAGCCTTCCCCAAAACTGCACATTTAGATG
The DNA here is from genome assembly GCA_015244755.2 of Tenualosa ilisha. Classification (NCBI taxonomy): domain Eukaryota; kingdom Metazoa; phylum Chordata; class Actinopteri; order Clupeiformes; family Clupeidae; genus Tenualosa; species Tenualosa ilisha. The sequence continues at coordinate 3,011,588 of PYXC01002775.1, read as the reverse complement.
CTGTAATTAATGCAGAAACCCAATTACAATTCAACAAATAGGAAGTTCCCTTAGGCTCAGAAACGGAATGTTCGCAACATGCGAACATTCCATAAAATTGTAAAGGATAATGATGATAATGATATGATGCATTGTTGGGTATGCCAAAGACCACAGGGGCATGTTAGTCTGAAGTGGCCACTGTAGTCTATGTCATGCACACTAAAACCTCCATGCATCTTGCATTTATGAGAACCTCTGTAGAACTACAGTTGATAACCTCACACTGTGTGTTTGTTGAGTTAAGTCTCATTAGAGTTTTTTCTACATTTTTAACCTCCTGCATAGATACAGAGAGAAGGCTTTAATCTTCCACTGACCCAAAAACTTGCGACAAATCAGGTCGCTTTGTCCCTCTAATGTCAGCCATTGTTCTATACAGCCATCTTATGTGTCTGTCACTCACAGTGGTGTGTGTGTGTGTGTGGTGGGGCGGGTACAAGTTATTAAAAATACTCTGCTGTTTGTTTTCTTCTGTGTGTTGCTAGAGTGCTGTGTAGGCACTCTCTCCACTTTTCCTTTTTTATTCCTGTTTTCCGCAGCTTTATGGTGAGTGATGGTGGTGTGTGTCCAGCCCGAGGATTAATGGCTTCCTGAGCCATCAAATACTCCTCTCTTTGCAGGGGAGAGAGATTTGAAAAATAGATTTAAACCCCTTTTTTGAAGGGGGAAGGGAGAGGGATGGTTCAGGCCGTCATTGGTCATGTGCACAACAGACAACAATTTGACAACAACATGACAAGGTAGCGCATAGCGATCCACATCCTCCACCAGATGGACGTCTGATCATCCTTGTGAAGGTCAGAGTAAGAACCTCAATTAAAAAGGCCCAGACAACATGCTCTGAGAGGAAATCTCCCACCATAAATGTACATATAAATAAACAAATTCGTTCTGCAGAGACCTGTGCCTGCGTTTTCGTGACCCAGAGCTGTCACACAGCCAAACAGTATTTTATACACTCATAATCCTATGAGCCAGTGAATGCCTGCCATGCAATGTGTGTTTGGCACTCAAATATCCGCTGCAGGGGAGACCTGACATGGTCGAGGACATGGTGGATATCTTAGCACTAATCTCATGCTGTCCATTCATGAATGATATAAGGTTGTCTGCAACTGCAGTGCTCTCATCTCTGTGCATGTGTGTCTGTGTGCGTCTGTGTTTGTGTGCGTGTGTGTGTTTGTGTGCATGTGTATGTGTGTGTGTGAGTGTATGCATGAATGTGCATGCATGCATGTGTGTATTTGTGTCTGTTGTGTGTCTGTGCATCTGTGTGTTTGTGTGTGTGTGTGTGTGTTTGTATGTATGTACTGTATGTGCATCTATGAATGTGCAAGTACGTACAGTAAGAGTGTTTGTGCATGTGCATGAATGCTTTGTGGTTGTAGAATCTATGTGAGTACGTGTGAGCTGGTCATCTGTGACATCACATGTTTCCCTAGACTCCATGCTCGGTAATCCTCCTCTTTTGCCAATATTTCTCCTCAATCTGGTCTCATCAGGCTTGGATTATCTGAGATTAGACAACCTCCTAGAGGCTGGCATGCAGTCATTCATTAATAATATTGATGTCCTCTTTACAATATGCAAAAGACCACTTAACTCTGCAATTTGTTTTGCACAAGTCAAGCCTAAAGGCATCACTCTCACTTACTTTGGTTTGACAGTTTGCACGTGGTCAGGGCTGTCGTTTATTATTTTTTTATTTTTAAACTGAAACTGCACTGAAGCTCCACTGCATTAAATCCATGAAGGTCAAAGGGCGCTCTGAATCCTATTCCACCTCTTGCCAGTTCACCCAGAGGGAAGTGTGTACAGTAAGTGTGTGTGTTGTGGATTGGGGGGGGGGGGGGGGTTAGTGGATGAGGAGGGAGGGAGGGAGAGACGATGTGTGTGGGTCCGTTCATAAACCCAACCACTTGTCTGAAATGACAGAGCACTGAGTATCCATGCATGCAGTTTGTATATGACTGAAGCCTGCTGGCCAAACTACATACTATAAATCCAAAGGCTTTGTGGTTGGGGCTATAATTTATGGGGACCATATAATCCTCACTCAAATGGACAATGGACAAAGTCCTTTTTAACTGCTTGAAAGTCAATTCATGCTCGATGAAAGCATTCATGTTTTAGAATAAAAAAGCCATGCATACACAACCTTACACACTGTAATACTTACCCACCACTAATTCCCTTCAATTCATTTGCTTTTCATCTGAATTAACCAGGATTTAGCATGCGGCTGCACTCTCCCCTAAATAACCTTGTCAAAATCCAATTCAATGGTATTGTCATTTTCTTAACACCTAGACAAAAGCAGAATTAATGCTGGACAATAATCTCCTGTGTCTGTGCAGGTGCTCTGTCATCTCCATAGAGAGGCTCATCGTATGGTTATTGATCCTGTCTGTCTGTCTGTGGCTTGAATCCTGCATTCACAAAAAGCCCATGTCACAGCAAACAGAGCACACAGACAGATGACAATCAGTCAGTCATTAGGTACAGTCATAAGCCACGGTCTCTAGATAATCCCTATTTCAGTGGACTCACACATCATGTGTGCTTTGCTGCAAATCCCAGACCCTTGAATAGTCAGAGTGTATTAAATTAGACATTTTTTACCGTCTGAGATACTGTGGTTAACCTGCACTTGGCCTGTGAGAAATGGGCAGATGTTATTGAATGAATCTGCCTGAATATTATCAGATAGCAGATCTTTCAATTTCAAAGGAAAATGTTTGGACTGACAGTCTTATTAGAAATGTCTGCTGGCAAAATGTTTGTTATGCTAGAGTAAATTTATGAAGGGAACTGTCAATTTTAAAATGTCTACTGCCATTCATGGGCATGATACTCATCACAGTAGATGATTATTGATTAAAGGGAATCAAGTGTGTCAGAGTCAATCCAATATCAAGCCAAGCAATTTAAATGTATTTGCTGTGGGAAAGGTAACAGTACTCTCCTCTTCACCGTCATGCAGCCACTTTATCTTTTCAGTGCAATGACAATCAAGTATACTAAAATTGGCGGTGGTAGCATAGCGATTAAGGAGTCGAATCCTGGCTGCCACCGTTGTGCCCTTAAGACACTTAACCCTAGGTTGTTCTAAGAGACACTAGCCCTGAAGTAACTGATAGTTTTCCAATGTGTCGCTTTAGATAAAATGATCTCCTAACTGCATAGGCTAAATGTAAATGTGAAATGGTTTTGTAGCCACGTGGCGTCAAGTGTAATGATTGTCAACAGGTAGAGTTTTGCATTGAGAAACCATTAATCACAGACATCTGATTTGAGAAACATGGTAACTTTTGCTCCATCTACATAGCCTATTGATCTCTTGCAGGGATCAATATCTACATGCAATAACCTAATATAAATATTATAATCATATTATAAAACAAGCATTTCTCTTTATTAAGAAATAACACACCCACTTGTTATCCTTGGTGTTAGAATTTGTTAGAATAAAACACTCTATATACCCAAGATAGCAGTGAAAGTGTGTGTGTGTGTGTGTGAGAGAGAGAGAGAGAGAGAGGGAAAGGGAGAGAAGCAAGCAATGCAGTCATTCAAAACAAGACAAGGTTTGTCATTGATTGTCATTGATCTATACTTCTTTACTTAGTGTGTAGGAGTAATTCTTGCGTCTACAATTTTGCACTCATGTGTGTTCAGACCCAACAGTTGTGTAGCTCACTTGGTTCATGTGTGTGCAATTTGAAGGACGGTGTCTTTAAATTATGAGATCTTATCAGTGATTTCTGTGTCTAAAGTGTGAAAATGTGTGTGGTATTATGCAGATCACTTGTAACCTGTAAAAACTGTGAATAACCACATTCCTACCCCTTCTAGCCACACGTTGCACTGCAGTATAAAGGTGGTCTTTTTGTGTCTGTGTGTGTGTATGTGTGTTTGAATGCATGTTTGTGTGAATGTGTGTGCATGTGTGCTGGTCTGTGAGAATGTTTAATTTTTCTCTGGCAGTATCCATTAGTGAGTCATTCTGCGCTGTGGCAGGGATATGGAAAGTCGCATCTCTGTAAATTGTTCTGCTGTGGTCCTTCTAAGGCAAATTCTTTCTCTCGGCGGCCATCTTGGAACGCCTTAGGGCAGTTATTTGGGATTACAGTCCACTTCACACTCTCATAACAACTGTGATGGATTCTTTTAGATTTTATATATAGGCCTACTGTATAAAATTGGTATGAAGTTAAAAGAAACACTGTTATTTGCAAATAACCAAACCACTTAATGACTTCAGTAAATCGAGAGACTCATCTTATGATACATACTTGTTATTTGACAGAGGTTTTTGTTAAACCACTTATTTATATCATGTAAAGACAATATACTTTAGGCAGGGAGGGAAATTCATTTGTATTTGCATTCTTCTCATTGATCCAATCAGTGAATTAGAGGCACACACATAGCACACAATGATGACACATGGGCAACCTGCTACTGCTGCACCCAGGGAACAGTGAGGAATTAGGTGCACCTCAGCCGTGGATGTGGGCAAGGGAGAGCAACATTTTTCCTACCAGTCGGATGGAACTGGCAGTCCGCCAGAACCATATGTCAGATTTTGCTATATGGTATTTTTGTAATGTGTTGCTATCTGGGAAATATCACATATGGTGAAACCATCACCATAATTGTGTTACCAAACTTAAAATCAAGATGTTCTGCAAGTCATTAACACACAACAGGTATGGTGTAAAACTTCTGAGACTTGAGACTAAACGTGTACTCGAGCCGTCAGACTTGACTCATGAACAAAGTAGCATAGTGGAATGACAGTGTGTCTTAAAAGCATTGCTTGTTTATCAACATTACATTCATCCCATTTCTGATTTATCACAGGGAATGAACTGTAGCCATGGTATAACAGTTTCATGCTTTTAATGTGCTAAGCTGAATTTGATAAGGTAGATATTTGGATGGAATGCACTTTGAAATAGTTCAAACTGGTCTTGCTCATTCCTCTGTCTGGTTTTGAAGATTGTATTGGAAAGAGTTATTGTGAAGCATTTTTTGTTGTTGTTGTTGCTTTGTATGTACTGCCAGGGTTTGCTTAAAAAAGAGATCTTTAAATAAATAAATAAAGGTTTAAATAAAGGACTAATAAAAATATTCAGTCTCTACTTTTGTTTTATTATCCTGTTATACAGACAGACTTACTTTCAATGAGCTTCCCTGACAGTTAAGAAATTGAAAATGATAACAATAACAATAACAATAACAATAATAACAATTATTATTATTATTATTATTATTATTATTTACTAGGCTACAGTTTCCCAAGATGCTGCCAAAGCTGTAAATACAGAACATAACGTGAGCACAAATTTCTTATCTCTTCTTTTCTGATGCTGAATATCAAGGTTGCAGTGATATCACCCCTTATTTTTAAATGCGTTTATATAATGCCTCTCTTGCTGCAATGCAGTTTAGAAGCATCCTAAAGGTCATCTCAATGTAGACTAATTTAGAAGGTAATAAGGTCCATTTAGAGAACATAGACCCAGAGCCCAGGTACAGCCTTTTAAATGATTCTAAGCACTGAGTGTCTGACCATCGGAGAAGCATTTTGCTAAGCAAGGACAGAGATTATGTTTGCTGAGTGCCCTGTGAGACAGAAAACAGGAACTGGAAATATATATATATATATATATATATATATATATATATATATAGGTCTATATTTTTTGTCTAAGTGCCCCAAAAACACTATTACTTCTACAGTGTGGGAGCGATTGGACCTGGTAAACAAGTCTTAAATAAACTTTAAATTCAATCAGAAAAGAAAAAGCATGGATGATTTTTCTGTTTAGATGCTATTGTGCCATCGTCTTGAAATTTGCCATCAGATATTTACTTCATTTAGGCTACCAGCTCATTGTATTTACCTGTTCCAACAACATTGGTTCATTAAAAAGCTATATGTGTGTGGGAGCAACCCACAGGAAAAATTATTTCTTCGAACTGTCTTGTCTTTATTTGGCAGAAATAAATAAGATCTTACTGAGTTATCTGTTTCCTCTAAATCCTTAGCCTGGCTAGCGTCACCATAGTATCTCCACTCATGTGTTTTGCAACACTATGTCCAGATTCTGCACAAAGCGCAGAAGAGTATTTTAATACTAAGTTCAAATGAGACCTAATTGGGTGTGGACAATAGACTACTTCTTAGGAGTTTCAATGAGATCTTTGGCATGTCTTACAGAATTCTGATTTGTTCCTTCTAAAACTGCCTTGGGAGAAAAACGACACAGTTGAGTTTGATTTGAGTTTTGAGTTCTCAACAGTATTGGGATTTAATTTACAGCATGTCATCTCAGCATAGTGCTTTTTGTCATGGAACATCTAAACATCTGGTTTTCTTTCCACAATGCCTCATGATGTAGTTAGATGATTCATTGTAAATGAAGATGCAATTTACACTCACTGTGGAGCCTTTGAACAACTGGGAAGGGAACAGAAGGGAAGGGGCTTAGGAATTCTCAAAGTAAGACCAAAGACGGTTAGGTTCCAAGCAATCTTTGGTGAGACTAACACAAAGTGACAGACTAATGATCCTGCTGAAAGATGGACTTCTTTGGAGAGGTGAGAAATGGGATGGGTGGCAGCCTCCTCCCCCGGCGCTGTCAGAGATAACACAGTGGGTGAAGAAGAGGAGCGAGGAAGACAGATGGCCTATTGAGAGGCTTGGAAAAGGGCACGTTCAAATCTTTGATATAATCAGTGGATTGTGGAGTTAACAAGGTACAAGTTTGATCATGTCTGTAAGTGTTAGGTAGCACAGTGGAAAAGCGGTAAATCAGACATGTATTAAATAGGAAATGTGCACCATGTTGCTCAGATCTATGTTCGCACAGTTAAAACAATAATGGTGGTTGTATCATTGCACCATAACCTTTACTTTATAACAGCCTTTAATAATCTATATTGCACTTTCTCTTGCGCACACACACTTCATCTCCTCACTAATAATTGATCATTCATGTGTGTGATATCATCACGAAATGATTCATGAATCCAGTGATTTTCTGTCTTCCTTTCTTTCTGTTTCTCTCCACTGAATCAGCCCCACAAGTCACCAGTTTTTTCACCTGGATTTTATTTCTTGTCAAAAGGAAGTGTTTCCCCTTGCAACCATGACCAGTTGCTGTTGGGAATTCAGAAGCTATAAAATATCTTGAAGATTATACAGGGTGAGGGAGGCTCTCTCTCTACTCCCTCTAGTGATGTTCTGGTGCAGTTATACCACATACATCTTCTCATCACTGAGCTGCTGTGAAACACAACTGCAACTGAATGAGGCCATTGTGTTTATTACATTGTCAGTCACATAATCTCAAAATGATAATTGCTGTTTCTATTCTTTGGCTAGCAAACAAATTTACATGTATTGGTGAGAATTTACACCATTGTTGCTAATTTGAAAAAAAAAAAAAAAAATCAGCGACTGTAGAGGGAGTTCCGTGACTGAATTAAAATGACTGCAAAGAGTTAAATGGTTGATGAGAGGATCACTGTCAGATTTCAAGAAAACCAAGAAAAAATGGGATTTACATAAAGACCAAACAAAGACTTACATAAATGGGACTTACATAAAGACCAAATTCAACCATTCTTAGCATCCAACTATAAGGCATTGCTTAATTCACAGGGTGTATTCATGGCAACCTTTTTTCTTTGGATGAGTCTAACACCATGCCCAGAGTTAATTATTCTAGTTCAGGCCTCAGCCAGGCCAACATTCCTGTCATGGGTTACAGAGTAAAGCCATAATGGCTTTAATTAAATATCCAGGATTATGGCACTGAACTAAGGAGAAGAGCTGTGAAAGCTGGGTTTAGGCTTTATTTGATTAACAATGGGAGAGTCTGTGGTTTCTCATTGTTTATGTTTGCATCATAGCAACTATGTTTCCCTGATTTTTTTTTTTGATTCAGTTAGAATAATATGTAAAACAACAACATAACAGTAACATAATAACAGTAACCGAAAAATGTACATACAAGCACACTGATAAATACAAGGACAATGAGTCATGCATGCATTCCTTCCATAGTCGGAGGTCATGACCAGCTCACTGCAGTACAATACTAAATGGACAGATCCTGATTCAGCTCATTTTTTTTAATAGACCTGGTCTGAAATGGGAACCAAAAATAAATTTCATCTTGTGCTGGCAACTGTTCCTATTGAGTCATTCATTTTTTGTATTTGGTTAGAATACAATTTATAGCAACAACAGCAAAGGCTTCCATACAAGCACCTTTATATGTCAATACAAGATCATTCAGTCATATAACATCCAGAGGGAGAGGGAAAAAGTAGACAAGTTTGAAATGCCATTTATTTAGAACACACCATTTGTTATTTAAGATTTTTACCCACATAAAACTCAAAAGATAAACAGAATTTGCACCAAAATTATAACAGGACATAATTATTTCACTCCTATTAAAATTCAGACAGAAGAAATTACACATGAAATGAAATAAAATTAAATTAAATCAAATGAAGGTCAATCAATGCAGCTGTGTGCTGAGATAATATCACCTGGCAGGTATGAGAACTTCAGGCAAGCATTAGGCCCTACCCATTTTTATCGGACGAGATCTGTTGAGAAAATGCCCTAACCCTCACCCTCACTCATTCAGAACCTTCTTCATCTTAATATTAACACAAACATCTGGAAACTGATTCAACTTTAAAGGATTTAACTTTAACTGCAGTTTACTGATTGTAACATGGTTAATACACATACCATATACTGTATGTGGCTAAAAGTCAACTTGTTCACAAATTCAAAAACCAAATTTGCAAAATAAGGCAAATAACATGTCTGGTGAGGTATCTTATGTATTATATTGGAGTCCACTGCCCAGGCATGAGTCAAACCAATTTCTGACCAAGGAAGATGGGAGGCGAAAGATTATTTAGTAAGAAATATTAATGAATATTTTCTGACTTTTTGCCCAGCAAGAAGTGAATGGGAGAGATGACTGGATCAAGGTATGACCACAGATGAAATTTGAACCTGTCTAGGGGGGGTTAGGATGATTGGGCTTGGGCTGGGAAGGGCTTGGCACTGACAGGGGGCCCCAGAGAACATTTAAATATTATAATCAATGTTTGGAAGGCCCAAAATAATTTTCTGTCATGGGGCTCAACATTTTCATTGGCGGCCCTGCTCCATGGACACCATAAGATGGACAAAATTCTGACTATGGTATGGTTGGTTATTAATCTTCTGATTCCAGATCAATATGGGAGACTTCAGTGTTGTGGTGCATTACTGTGAAGAGTGATTTATGGCATCCCCATTATCAGGTCAGTGGGTTTGCTGTAGGAGATTTGTATTTCTTTGTGACTTCTTAATGGGGTCAAATTCTGGAGCTGCTTCAGACCACTGTTATTCAGCATTGATGAAGGCTTGAGTGCAAAGTATTTGTGCTGACTGAGAGGGTTTTTTAATGTTCACGGCCTCTTGTAGAGGCTCTTACTTCTGCATGGTTAAATTTCCACTCTTTGTGCTGACAGCACGGTAATTATGTTCAAGGCTAGCGTACTGTGACAATCATCCAAGAAGATTCTCATGACTTCCTTCTTCCAATACTAGGGCCATGTGGTATTGCAAGTGGCCACACTGTGTAACGCCAGAGATTATTTTCGCAGTTACAGTGTGATGCACCATCTCTGATGCCACATCCTTAACATGTCAGAGCATGCCAAACAGCCAACTATAGCTCTCATTCTAAAGAACAATTGTTAGAGAGCAGAATCTCTTAAATCTTACCCCTAACTGATCTTATTCATGAGCAGATGAAACGTTTGCTCTGCCTCAAAACCAGAATCCAACTACTCACAAGGCAGTTTTTATCAGTATAGATAAACAAAATTGAACTATCAAAGTGGTGAGCAAGTCATTCCTCAACCAACAAATGCACAACTTTGCTCACAGTATGTTTAGATTAAATAAAATGAAGGAAATGTCATAAGAAATGGCTGGCTCATACTGACAAATGTATTCATATTTTTTGTTTATTCGTCTATTGCATTCAATTTACTGGTGAGCAAAAGAGTCCTCAACATGCTACATTTAGAAGCAGTTTGAATCACCACATCGCTTGTTTTTTTCGAAATGGGCAGAAAGAAAGGCAGGTATTGCGTGATGTAGTATAGGCTATCCAGTGAGAGCGACTACGAGAGAGAGAGGGAGGGGGAAAGATGTGGGGAAAGGGATGAATACAGAAATGCACTCAGTTATGTAGCTGACTTGTGCGTTTGTGCATCAGCCGTCGCTTTTCCTAGAAGAACCGCTCTGGCAGACAGTGGCAGACGCTAAGGTGCATCATGGACAACGTTTCCGCACTGCAGTTTGACTTTATTTGAAGTATCTAAACGCCTTCAATCGGCGCCCATATCTTAACAAGTATGAGCGCGGATTGCACGAGTTATTACAACACGGAGAAAGAGTTTGTGAACGCATCCACGTGTCCAAAACCTGGGAACGACGCAAGAGCCGTTTTCTGCTGTGGTTTCAACGACTACAAGTACTGTTGCGATGATCCCAACAGCTTTTTCCCCTACGAGTATGGATACATGTGGTGGCTAAGGTAAAAACAGTACGTGCGAGTTAAAGATAACTGTTTGTGCTGTTGCTAACATGTGTAAAGTTAATATGGTTTGTCTGCGTGTGTGTTTAACATCGTTTGTATGTGTGTTTGAGTGTTTTTGAAAAACAAACAAAAGGAAACAAAAAAACAGGTTGTAAGACTGGGTGCTGGGTACTTTTACATAGCTCACAGCCCAATTAATGGAAATACCTGGTACACTAATTGACATCTAATCAGTACAATGATAGCTTTTTAATGACAAGGTAGGATTTAGCACTCAGATTGCGAGCAGGTAAATTTGAACTTTAAGTCAGTGCAGTACAATGTAGAGGTTGTAAGAAGCATCTAAATAACTCAGTAACTGAAATGACTTTAAATCGTTATTAACTTGAAATTTTTATTCTTATGAACTCATTGTGCTAGATCACCACTGTCTGATTACAGGTGAATGCCTTTTTTGTGTATACATCTTGGGTGAGGCATCAGAATTATGACCTATATCTTGAATATGAGGTGAATGTTGAAATGCTTCTTAGCTGCTGCTAATGGAATCATCTAAAGGTGTTATAATACACTTTAGTGACATTCACTCTTCAGTCATAAAAACAGTACCAAAGAAACTGAGTCATAGTCTCCTTTTGACATGAGTGAGTGACATGAGTTGTTTTTGAGCATCCTCCATCACAGTGCTATTCAGTGATGTGGAAACATGTAATATAGTTGTCATATAGTTATCTAAACTGTATCACTTAGGTTTGGAGGATCTGGACTGCTATGGTTGGTCATTTTGTGTGCATAGATGTCATCCATCAATACTACTTGCAAGGCAATGAAGAATCTATAGCCCTATTGGGGGAAAAAATGTGGCATTGCACAGTGGGTGTGCTTTAATTGTATAGGATTAGAACTGGCCTATGACCTGTGATTCAAAAGTTGTGCTGATGTATTCAATGTAAAGTGGAGTTGGTACATATTGTGTAATGAAATCGCAATTAGCATGTTAAACATTAACTGTTTACATCGTGCTGCATCATAGCTGTGAAGACACACAGAGGTACTCTTCTGTTTTGTAAAGCTTATGTGAAACCCACAAGACCAGTTGAAACATCTTGAATCTGTTTTACAGCTTTTTAGAGATTACATGCAGGATTTTGTATTGGTGTGTTGTCTGGCAACTAAACTCACTTAAAAAAAATCACACACAACCAAACAAAGCAAACACACAGCTATTTTTGACAGACAAAGAAATGTCACAGATGTTATTTGAAAATTTCCACCAATCCAAAAACAGATTTCTTTTTGCAGCATTGTGGGAAAGGAATAACACCCTCAAGGCCATGTTTTTGTACCTAATATAACAATGGCTGTCAAGTGTTTGTCAGTGCCACTGCTTTTGATGTCATGCTGTTCCACTGAAATAACAGTATCATAGTGGAAAAGCTTCTTTGAGATGATAGATGGCAGGTTTGAAGGTTTGAAAAACAGACCTCCTGTTTTTCTCTGAGATTATCTGGGTAATTTGCCTCTCAATTTATGTCAAGAAGATGTTACAGAACTGCAGAACTGTCCATGGTGCTGAAATCTGCTGTATGCTCTCTCTCTCTCTCTCCCTCTCTCTCTCTCTTTGAATCTACCTGTCATTCCTCCCCTTTTCTCCTTAGTGTCGGGGCGCTGGTGGGCTTGTCAATAGCAGCAGTGGTTCTTCTGGCCTTTGTGATTACCGTATGTGTGCTCTGCTATCTTTTCATCGCTACTAAGCCCCGAGGACTGGACAACGGTCTGCCTCTGCATGCGCCAGGTACACGCTTGTATTAGCCAGGCACCTCACACATATCCCCTCAGAGTCTAATGAGTCTCTTTCCTCCAGCAGTGCATGACACAATCAATAGAAGACAGCAACAGCCTTTATTACCACTGCAGACTAAATTAGCCCCATGACTGGAGTTCAGATGTAGGAGGAGGTATGCATTTGTTAAAGCTCTCATTATACATATGCCAGCCCTATCAATGTCTTAGTCATTGATGCAAAACATTTATCAAATTTTTTTTAGTACATACATATGTACTGTATATTACTGAAACACATTCAAAGATCAGGTTGGATGCAGGCGATAGAGGAGACACATGAAGCAATAAGTGCCTGTGTGAAAATATGGGCAAGCAGAGAGAAATTTAATTGAATTCAGGCACATTATAGAGAGCCTAACCTGTACATGGATCTTGATTCCCCTAGAGCAAGCACTAAACTGAGGCAATAAGGAGGCAAAAAATAAACCTTGTAGGAAGAAACCTTGGTCCACATCACCTAGCTTTTTTCTCAGTCTATGCCCAAGTAAGGCAGGGCTGTCTTGCACAACTCAGGACTTGCAGCAGATTTGCTCCGCTATGTGGACATGAAAACTTACAGGTGGGAGGGGAAACACTGACAGCTATCAGTCTTCCACAGCAGTACATTCCTACTGAAGCCCAAAGAAAAACATATATATGAATGAAAGTGTGTCTGTGAAGATGCTCATTCATCCAGGTGATGGTAATCATAAGCTGTAGGCAACTGGACTTCTTTTTGGAGCTTGAAGACTCTGAAGCAGAGAGGGTAAAAGCGGAGTGAGAGGCACCAACGTTTGTTGTTTCCTGTACTATTTTCGGAACCCCCCGGTTAGGCACACCAGAGTTGTGCCCTCATATGCTGATACAGAAGATCATTAAAAAGTTTATATTGTGATGTTGTGTGAAACTTCTACTCTCACTCCAAAGCTATTCATTTTTGATGCATTATGTTGCTCTGTCATGGTCAGTACTCAGTTACCTTTGGTTGAAGCTTGAAGATGTATGTATAAAGTGCTGAATGACTCACTGGGCCAGAGTGAATATGTGATTGTGGAAACCTTGAGGCACTGTGTACAAAGGACACCGAGGTTACTCTGAGAACTGATTGCTCTCTGGAAGGCCCTGAGATAAATAGTAACATTATGTCACACAGGAAAGAAGGTTTAATTTCACGTGAGATGCTCAGTTCACACGTTGATTCACCAAGGTCACTTAGGCAGAATCAGTTCTTTTTAAAGACTCTGGAGGTTGCAGTGTGTCTATTGAAAATGCACTAGCATAATATGGAAATATAGCATTAACACATCTAATGCATGCTATGTGTGTTTTATATGTATACATCACTGCAGTCAGAGAAGTAGAGAATATCATAAAAAGCAGATAAGACAATATAAGACAGAGGGAACACCATTTTCAATATTGAATTTTGAATTACTTGGACATGTGTGTGGATTGCGAGGAAAATTGCAATTGTAGCCTAGATCAGAATGTTTTGGGATTTAGTAACAACAATGAGGGGGAAAAATGTCTCTGACTGTAAATTACCTCCAGTGTCATATCTTTTGTAATTTTCTCCCTATTTGTTCCCTTGGTGTCTTGGTACTCAGAGTCGTTGTTTTCCAAAATAGTACTTGTTAGTATTTGGATTGCAAGTGTTTGACATCTTAGTCCCCCACTGTTCAGTCAATGTGAATAAAGACCAGCAGGTCAGCCATCGATTTGCTCAGGGAACGTTGACATTCTTGCTAAGTAGTTGTATGTGAACAATCCAGCTCCAACAAAAACACCCCATTCACTGAAGGTGAATGGACTTTCTAGCATTTAAGTCGAAGTGGTCATGGTCAACAAGTCTTTGAGTTCCAAGACGCTTTGGCCAGATTTCTGTCATATGAATCATTACATGTGCTCCATCGTTGGGAAGTCGCCATGTATCCTTGTATATTCACTGAAGTTTTTGCAATAGCTGCTGAATAACAACTTATGTTTGAGATATCTATCTTATGACAGCCCACTGAATGTTGAATCTGTAGATATATATTGAACTTATAGCCGTAGATTAACTGACTTAAGGCAGAAGAATAAGAAAAAAAAAATCTGTGTCTTTTGAATATTAAACTCAGAAAATTTGTTATCATCATATTATACTTATATATCTTATAAATCAGAATCAGATATTGAAAGTCAGTTTTGCTCTCTTCTACTGTGGCATATGGTTTTCAGCATCTTGGGCCATGCATCGGTGAGAAGCTCTAGCTTTTTGGATTGTCAGCATGGGCTACGCTTTGCTTATCTTTAGGGCACCCATGATTAGTTCTTGCTATGTGCCTTTGAAGTTGCTGTGCAATGCCATATAGCCAGAGACTTAGATGTCATCTGGTCCTGTAGTTATGTGGCTTCCCCAGTGGCTCACATCATTTTGAGAACACTTCCATTTCCTCTACCATTTTCTTCTGAAAATAAAGGCAAGGCTTCAGATCAAAGCAACCACATTTGCTGGTGTTTCTGTGACTTGTATAGCCAAGTGTTTGTTAACAGTCTTAACAGCGTTTGTTAAACAATGTTTGCCAAACAAATTTTCTCCAAATT
Source organism: Tenualosa ilisha (assembly GCA_015244755.2). Classification (NCBI taxonomy): domain Eukaryota; kingdom Metazoa; phylum Chordata; class Actinopteri; order Clupeiformes; family Clupeidae; genus Tenualosa; species Tenualosa ilisha. The sequence continues at coordinate 2,996,499 of PYXC01002775.1, read as the reverse complement.
AGTTGTTTGTTGTTGTTGTTGTTGATTAGTCCACACATCCTTAGAATCCACAAGAGAAAGATGTATGGTGATATAGAATAGATGAATGAAGTATTGTACCTTGCTCTCTTATGTTAAAACAATATATATTCCTGTTTGATTTATCAAAAATAAGCTTTAAGGCAATTTCACAAGCCCAATTACAATCTTATATGTGAGCAAAGCTGCGAAGGCCACCATTGTGTTTCTGCCTTTTCTGATTATTATTTGTCCACCCGAATGGAAGCCTATGGCAGCTCATAGAACCGATTAGTGAAAAATGCTGAAGTTTTGCAGACTGATCGGGCACGGTCCCATGATTAATTTTGCCAAGTTTCTTGTCAGCACCTCGCGCCCTCCAGCGCCACCAACTGGTCAAAGTTGGAGGTGCATTCACGTACACAATTTTTGACCTGTGCAGCAGATTTTCAAACAACTAGTACCGCTGGAACACTTGGACCCAGCCGATTCCTGACAATTCCTATGACATCAGTTTCCGCCATATTGGATTTTCTGCCATTTTGGATTTTGTCGAAAGTGCAACAAAATTTTCAGCACTCATGTAGTTTGTCCAATTGGCACAAAACTTGGTGGGTATCTTCAAACTAGGCTGAATAAATTATCTGTACAAGAGATTGAATAGTTTGCCCACCACCGTCAAAAATTTGATGAAAGTCACCAAACTAAGTGAGCTCATATCTCAGCAACACTTTGAAATATCTTAACCAAACTTGGTACCATGGTTTTCCATTCAATGTCACCTTTAATATTTTAGCTCTAGCTAACCAGAGCAGGAATAGCTCTATGAAGTCTGTCTCTTTTACATGTATGCATCTGAATGCTTTGTTATGGTAAAGCATTGAAAATAGAAAATTACTACACCACACATCACACAGTTATTATACTGCAACTTTGGTGGGTATTCACCAGATATTGCCTCAGTTATAGACTTCTGTTAGAGTACTGTCAGTGCCCCTATTGCTGCTCATAAAGCCCTCAGCATGCTCTTACTTTGCTGAAGGGGAAACAATGCATGATTCAGCACTGTATTACAATCCAATCTACAGATTCTCACAAGAAGAACTCACGTCAGAAAGCAACAGACACACACCATACGCACACATACACACACACACACACACATATAGACAGCTATGCGTGCATGAGAATAAAGCAAAAACTTTGTAATTATAATTCAGTGGATTGTCTCAGTCTATTGTCTCTAATGAGACACAATAGCCCGGATGATCAGCCTAAATATTCCCTGTCAGAAGCTATAAATCAGAGTTGTGTATGTGAATTATCCAGCAGTCAGATGTAAATTGACTAGATTATTGTTGTTGAGAATTGAAATCGCATTTGAACTGCTGCCAGGAATTGAAACCCCATTTGCAACACTGGGCTGGTTTCTTGGCACAAGGGCAAAAAGCATTACTTTATCAGCGATATGCTCCTTTTTGACTCTTTCTAAGATTGAGGTTGCGACCTTATGGTGATGGTTGAAGATGACAAATCATTTTCTGCCCTGTTTCAAGTGCATACTATTAGTGCCTCAGTCTTCTAATTGGACCTTTTAAAGGTAAACCACTCTTTACCGTGTTTGGCAATTATTGAACCACTTTATTAGTTTTGCTGCTTCATCTGTCAGAGAGATGGTTTGTTTTGGTCTCTGTCTCTTGCTACAGGTTCTGAGCCAGGTCCACAGGAGGGTCCAAGTCAGGCTTCAGCCCCGACAGGTCCCCAGGGTTTCCGCAAGCATTTTTTCCGGAGCAGATTGGATTGTGACAATCAGCCACCAGACCCTGACCGCCTCTTTCAGCGCTGTTTCATGGCCACTGTCACTACCATCAACGTGGAAGGACCCTCGTAAAGAGGGAGCTGTGCAGGGCCAAAGACACTAATCATAACCCCAGCCTGCTACAAAAAGCGACCAGCCTCTTGAGCCAACCAGATGCTTTGGCAACATCTTTCCTAAATCAGGATTCTCTCTGTGTAATTTCTCTGTACTTATTCTCAGACTCACACACAAAACATGGATGCACTGGCATACACTGTCTGTAAGCAGCCCAAGACAAGTTGGGAACGTACCACTTAGGCATAACATGTTCTCTGGTTTCACGTCAGTGAAAAACACCTGGGGTAGAAAAAGTCTAATCTGAACATCTGGAAACAGTTTTGCCTGTTGCAACACAAAGGAGTGGTTGGCAATTAACTAGCACCCAGACTGTGCCTTTTACAAATAACAACACCACTGAATCCACATTCTCAGTTTTTAGTCAGTAATGCTGCAAAATGTTATTGACTAACGACTTCAGAGTTTTCGGTGCCAAATGACAATTGATTACATTCTAATTTGGACTTGAATGATGATATGCTTTTATTTATAGTATGATATGATATGTTTAAATATGATCTGTAATCTGTAATCCTACAGCAGTAAAGCCTCAAGTGTCTGCAGCCCATTTTTATTGGTCTTTATGAGGCCAAGACTGCATATGGAGGAATGAAGACTGTCCCTGTGGTGCTCTGGGACTCTGTCCAAAATGACTAAGTCCAATAAGTCCAAAAGACTTCATATCACCATCCCCTTGTTACAGTATGCCTACACCATGAATTACAGTGTAACAAACTATATACCATGTACTTACATTGTACACAATGGGATTTTGTGTACTACTGATTGCTATGTGTAATAGGAAACACTTGTTACAGTATTTTGCCAACAATTGTTATTTATGTACTAAGAATGTGGAAGTACATAAAGTCCTATTAAAGCAGTAGTGTGGAGTGGATTAACCCATAGCCATGTTTTTTGAGGTCACCAAGTGCTGTTGGTAGGAATAAGAATGAGAAAAAGCAGTACAGTGCAAGGGCAAGGAAACTCAATTTCAGTTTGATTTTCCTGTGCTCCAGCCAGTTAGCGTTAGCTGCCGGTTCACAAATTCTGTCTGTGTTGTTCCAAATTTTCTTACTCTTCTTCCTACTTCAGTGAAGTAGTCTCAGTGACAGGTCTATGGGTTGATTTGCTCTCCACGATCCCTTTAGGTACGTGGTATTACACTTTGGTGTACACACTTTGCTACAATGTAATAGTGATGTAGACTCACTGTAACAAGGACACTGTAATACAAAGTGTTACCATGCAAAATGTTGTGGGATACCACTGTGTATGTGGCACTGAGAGTGTGAATTCCTATCCTGTCTCTTTTCTTAGTATCTGTGTCTTTTTACTGAGTGTTTGTCGAAGCAGCACTCATTCTTGTCTCAAACTCACTCAAACTTTTTAAATCATTGTTGGCTTGTGAAGTACAACCCTGTCCCTGTTTATTGTTGTTCTCTATGTTTGTGCATGTGTGTGTGTATGCGTGTGCGTGTGTGTGTGTGTGTGTGTGTGTGTGTGTGTGTGCATGTGTGTAAACATGTTTGGTCACCTGTAAGTGCCGAAGCTATGCTGACATGCTCCTGTGTTCTGTGCCAGCGGGCTATAGTGTCTCACATAATTACTCTCTGGTGGCCTCTTGCAGTTATTTCTAAGTGCAGCACTGTGATGGATTGTCAGAGGGTTTCCTCTGTGCTCTCTTGTAAAAAATAAAACAAAAACAAAAACATCAACATGAAGTTTACAGGTCATAGCCAAATGCATGGAATGTCATTCCATTCACGGGGAACTTGAGGTATTGCTCCAGCAGGAGAGATGTTGACTCATTTAATGCTGATGCATTAAAGCTATCTTGATTGTGGTTGCCTTGTGGTTGACATTTTGTATAAAATGGATATGCACTCTTCTGCTCTATTGCTTTTCGACACAGAATCTGCTTTGAGATAATTTGGGGACCTAAAATTTAATCTCAGAAAACTCTGTAATATCACACATAAATTATGGTCAAATAATGTCCAAAGGAGATTCAAGTACAATGTTGTGCTTTACAGGGACACTGTTGTATCAGAGAAATGTAACATTTTGGAAAATCACAGCCTTTGCACACAGCACCAACAACACTCTGATTTTCACCACTGGAAACGTTAATTTTTGACTTGCATTGTGTACATGCATATGGTATGGGAAGGTGTGGATGCCAGCTCAGTCAGGAGGAAAATGTGTGGTCACAATATCCAACTGAATTGATATGGCTGACATTTAGGGTAGTCTGGACTGCAATGCTAGAACCAAGCCATATTATATGGTATAGGTATAGGCGTTTCAATGGGAAAAACAAAAACTATGCCCGAATGTTTTTGTTCCCAAATGACTTCCCCTATAATACTTGTATATCTCATCAAACAGTCATGTAGAATTTTAAAACGGACGCCCTGTGGGAAAAGCTAATCCAACTCCCTTAAATGGTCTATGTACAGATCAGGACATAGGGAAGAATGAATGGATTTTGAATGAATGACATAACATTATAGTATGCCTTATGCATTATAGTATGAATTATGACATTTAGTCATGACAGTGTCCTGAGGCTATGCCATAGCAGAGGTATATCCTCTTAAATGTGGATTTATTTTGTCCCATAGTCCTGGGCTATATACAGTACATGTCAGGCAGCACAGACAGAGCTCTGTGTAAAGGAACAGCACTAATATGTTCAAATTGCAACTATTTTTGAATCTGAACTGATAACAAAATGGTCATACATGTGCTCCACACTCAGAAGAAGCCTGATATGTCTGGAGATGGTGGGTTATCCACTAGGAAAACATGACTATGTATAACGCAGCAATGTTTTGGCAAACTTGATAATTTTCTTGATCTTGAGAAAAAAATATCATCGTACAGATGTGATTGGGTATTTGTGAAAACAGACGTTTTCCTCCATATTTAAAAAAGTCCATCAACGCAATGCTCAAAATGAGCTGGGGAAGGCAGTCAAAAGCACATCAAAATAGGCAGCCAAGGAGATATCTGAAAACCGAACAGGGACCACATCACATCACAGTGCAAACATCCAGATTACCCCACTCACACATGACATCTCCATTAACAGACCTCTCCACTTTGGCCAGAGTTTTCAAAAGTAACTTGTTTGAAACCTCAATTTGGGTGCAGACAATTGCCACAAACACAAAATCTATACGTTTTCATAAATACTTGGTTACATGGCATTATGCCTTAATTAAATTAACATTAGGGTCACTTTAATCAGTCCTCTGCAATCTAATCAATCTCTCCACACCATTTAACTAGTGATCTTCCATCAGCACTTTTTATTTATGTTCAGTGACATTTTAACCCACACAGCTGTCTAGAGTGATACCCCCACACTCTGCGTGATCACATCTTGCTCATACAAAAATGAGGACCAGTTGTACTGCGTTGAGATTTCACTTAATTATAATTATTTAATAAGGACAGCGTGGCCTCTGAAAGTGTTTATGCCATTTATAATGAAGTCATGTGGGTGGAGAAGCTGTTTTGTTTTGACACAATACAAAAATGTCAGCACTGTTTTAGCTGTTCCACTTGTCAGGCACTAGAACACCTTAATTTGATCATCTGGAGTAGTTAGGGGTTCAGACAACTTTCAGGTTTGATTAACTGTGGAACATTGAAATAAAAGATAAGGTGATTCATGACCAAGCATCAAGCAAACTACTTCAGCCTTTAACCATATTCATGTTTCATGTCTCTCTCTCTCTCTCTCTCTGTATATATATACATATATTATATGTGTGTGTGTGTGTGTATGTGTATATGTATATATATATATATATATATATGTATATATGATACATGCATATGATATCACTCTTTCTTTCTAGGCATCAAGCAAACTACTTCAGCCTTTAACCATATTCATGTCTCTCTCTCTCTCCTCTCTCTCCTCTCTCTATTTATCTATCTATCTGTCTGTCTGCTATCTATCTATCTATCTATCTATCTATATTATATATATATATATTTTTTTTTTTTCTTTCTCTGTTGCTATTGTTTTTTGACGGCAAGAATACAAGCTTGTGAATCCCCATCAGCAGTGGAGACTGTGACATAAAGGAAATACTCAATAACTTTTCATTCAGGGTTGTTTTGAAACTTCATTTCATATGGCATAGACAGATATAGATACATCAGACAGGATGCTGACATGTGATAATCATGCCACACATAAAATCTGTGTGTGGGTGCATGTGTGTGTGTTCGATGACATACAATACTTGCACACGCATGCACACAAAACTTGACAAAAGGTCACCAAGAACTTTTGGTTTCATTTGCAAATCTGAAGTCATTCTCAACTTCTCTGTGTAAACCACACCACTGGCTTCTCAGCTGCTCTGATCTATCTGTCTCTAGCTGCCACTAACATCCCTCTGCCTATCTGTCTCGCTTTCTGCCTGTCTGTCTGTCTGACACAGCGTGTGTCCTTTAGGACTCCAGTCCATTGACAGTGTTAGCAGACACAGTTGGAGGCCTGGCTATCCCAAATGACCACATTACGATTGCATGTCTTATCAGCTTGGTCCTCCTCCTCGTTTATAGCTTTGGACTCCTGCGGAGGATTCCAGAGGCAAACAGAGGTTTTCTTAATGAAGAGGGAGTTTATACCAGCTGGCTGTTGACGAGCAAAATACACAAGGAGAGGCTCGAGAGAGGCTCAGAGGAATTGCACATCACAGTGGGGGTGAAGGGAGATATGAGTTTCTCTTTCCTCAGGAGAGAAGACTGAAGAGACATATTATTAGACACAAGACAAGATAAGTGAGTGGACCTTAGCAGGATCACTACACCCACGTTCCAAAATAGTCAGAGTTGATACTGAATTTAATAAAAAAAACGTCAAGCTTCAATAAGTTCTAAGGATAATACTAGGGGCATGCCTTAATCTTACATTCATTATCCTGCTCTGAGGGAGTGTATGCTTGGAGAAGCAAAGGGTAACACAACCAGTCAGTATATGCTTCTGTCAGTCCCTGCATGGCTTCACTGAATTTAACCAAAGATAAGACATGAGCTCTTTCAGCCATTTTGAATTCATCATTTGAGTCCATCGTTCACACTGCTTACTCTAATATTCAAGTATACAGATTGTAGATTGACAGAATGCACAAATAGTTTAACACACTCGGACCCTCTTGGCAAATATGTTTTATGTATTTACATATCAGCGCGTTACGACTTTCTCACACATAAATATAGGCTTTTATCAGATGTGTATCATATTTCTCCCTGGTGTTACACACATAAATGTTACACACATGTTCACACATCCCTAATTATGTAAGCTTATGTTTTTGCATTCCTAATTATGTATGTAATCTTACGTCCTGTAGAGAAGCATCCCCTAGTTGCTATGTAATGCTCCATGTTTAGACACTGTGGTAGCTTTTCATCTGTTTCCCTTTTTTTAATTAAAATTGTAATCAATCTCTTGTTTGTTAGGAAGAAGCTGTGATGGTGGAAGACTAGAACTCAGTTTAATTAACTGACTTCAGAAAATTCCTTCAACATCAGAAATGGCCTTCAAGACAGAAAAAATAAAAAAAAATAAAGAAAGAAATATCTCATGTCCTCACACGAGAGTTTGAAATGACATCCATGCTACCTAACCTAAAGGTCAGGGTTAATATTAGATAAATACTTTTATTACCCCGCAGGAAATTCTTATATATTTCCTTTTAGCCCTGGAGAAGAAAAAGCTTAAGTGTATTAAACTGAAGTGGTACAGAGCATTATTCCATGGCTCCTATAGATGCAATTAAGTTAATGTGGTCTTCTCTTCTTCTTTTTTTATCAGAGGGCCTGCATGGAAACCATTTTTGTTTTCAGTTATAAATAGACAGTGACAAATAAGGTCAAACAATAGTGAGTGAAATGTAATCACAAAGACTGTCAACACTAAATAAACAGGTGAGTGTTTGCGCCTTGGTGAAAATGTGCACACGCTGTTTTTTATGAGTGTCAAGTTTCACTGTATAACATTTTTTTAATACAGATATATCATTTTATATTATTATGTTTATATTAATAATGCTCTGTCAGACAAACTGTCATATTGCTTGTTTGCTAGCATCTTCCGTATATATTTCAATACACGCCATTGGCAATGGTTGTCTGTCTTTTTCTATTCTCATTTCTTTGTGACAGACGGTCCAGACCACCAGATTGATTATAACATTATAACCTTTACTCATTGTGGAATAGACCTAGTGGTGTGCAAGCTAATGGGGGGGGGGGGGCAATTAAAATCCAAAGGATCATTAGAAAGCACATTTTTCACTCTGTAATTGCAGAAATGTGGAAATAAATGTGAAACCTGGAGGTGAGCACAAACTCATTTTCAGTCCAGTGAGGGATACACAATAACAAAATAAAAGGGAATGACATAAAATCCATTGTTTTAGATCCTATAAGCATTAGATAATGTTCCTTTAGGCTTCAGACACTGGCAAAGCTGGCTATTTATAATCAAAACAATGCTAAGGCTTCAAGGCTTGAATTTAACATGCCATTGGACGATCATGGAACTGCCTGAAGAGTGGTCCCTTGGAATACTAATGTGACTTCCTGTTGCCATAAAGAAGAATGTGAAGCTTCAGTTGAATTTTGCTGCTGCTGATGGTGTGAGCAAGGCAATGCATACTAAGTTATTATTAACACACCGAGAATGGAATAAATTGACAGTATCTGGAGGAATTTCTGTGGAAATTCAGAAGCTGCTCTTAAAGAGCTGTGTACTGGATGTGTCACTGCTACTTAAAACAGCTTTCAGGGCCAGGGCAAATATAATAAACAGATCCCACACTCTGAAGTGTGCAGCATGTCAGGTTCTTTATTAATCCACAGACGTGTGTCATAACTTCAGTAGCTGCATGTTTTGTGACAAGGTGTTTAATTGCAGTTTATCTCAGGTTGGCAAAATTAGTACATTTAAACAACAATTTTAAAGGGCAATTTCCGTGTAAAGAACAATACACTTAAAGGAACACGCCACCTTTTGGGGAAATATTTTTCCACCTCCCCTTGAGTTAAACTGAGTTTTACCTTTCTTCTGGTCATCCAGCCATTCTCTAGTCTGACAATAGTTCTTCCAGCCTAGCATAGATCACTGAATCGGATGAGACCATGAGCATCTTGCCCTTGAGCACCTTGCTTAACAATGACTAAGAATTATGGTATTTTTCCTATTTAAATCTCGACTCCTCCGTAGTCACAAAGTATATTAAAACCACGGGAAAATGAAACATGGTTTTTCTTACTCGAAAAAAAAAAAATAGTCCTTTCATGTCTCCAAAACAAGTAGCACAAACTGGAATGAGTGCATAGTACCATGTCATATCAGTCTAGAAAATTGCCTGGAAAATAGCCTGGAGCTAAAAGTAGCTAAAAGGTAATTGTTTAACTTGCATATTATATTTACCCAAAAGGTGGCATGTTTCTTGGGAAAAAAAGACAATGACAATTGATCATGGATTTTTCAAAATATCAAAAGGCCTATGCTTCAAGGATCATACAGAAGATTGTCATGTTTAAAAACCATGGCTCTTCTTTCAGCAGTGTGGATTCCTGCTCAGTGCTTGATGTCTTGTCATTTGTAACAGTGGTTCATTGAAAGACTACGGTGGGCACATGCTCACTAAAGTTCAGTTTTCTTCTTAAGGATAAGTTTACGAACCATCTCAGTTATTTTTGGTCGGATTTCTTGCACAGATGTCTGAGGACCCCAAGCATCAACAACTTTTCCATCCACATCAATTAGATACTTCCAGAAATTCCAGTCAGGTTCTTTCCTAGATGCCTCTACAACAGGAGAAAATGAAAACAAATTAGCTTTTTTGTCGCGAGAGGCACAAACTTTCATGAAGTTCTCTGTTCTGTTTCCGCAAGGGGAAGGGAGGGAAATCCCCCATTATGCAGACCAGAGTTGAGCCCTCATACGCTGATACAGAAGATCATTGAAAATTATTGTGACGTTATGTGACACTCCCACTTATGTAGACCTGAACTATTCACATTTGCTCCCACTATAACGTATTATGTTGCTCTATCTTGGTCAGTTTTCAATGACCTTTGGATTCTTTGGACAATGATGTTATGTCACTTGCAAGACATGTCGAGTGAATAGGTTATTTATATTAGTTCACTAAGACTTGCAAGGGACAAAGTACTAAAAGGAATATTACATTTCAGAGGAAATGAAGGGAAACATTAATTACACTATGATAAGCACATCCACCAATGGTAAGTTTGTAATGTGTAGGGTTTCACACCAGCCAACATAACCAGATAACTGCTTTGTTATCGCAAGGTTACTGTTACAACCAAAGGTTAAAACTTACCAAGCCCATTGTATTCGCCAAAGTTGACAAATCATTCTTTTCAAAATGCACTTGACAAAAAAATAATAAGGGACTTATCCAAAAATTCACTGCAGTCATTTGTCCTTACCTCCTGATTTTTAAGCATACTAAAAAGGAGACGTTGCTGTTCTGCACGTTATCTTTATATCACGGATATTCAGTGATCTCGCATAGGTAGGATTTCTTGGGGCGGGCACTAATCAAACACAGGAGAGCATGGATTGGACAGTAATGTGGTGCCAACTGCCAGTGACTCAAGTTTGGTCTATCTTTCCCTAACACTTGATGCCACCTCTTACCGTAGGGCTACACTGGATGGGTTACAGAAGCATTAAGTCAAGTCACATAAAAATTACATTGAAAAGACCGAATTTTTTTAGAATGCTTTGTCTATTGTAGGCAGTTCCATTGATTATAGTGGAAGCTAATTGTGATCCAGTGTAGCCTCCCTGTTACATTAACATGAGCAATTATGACTGATGCATGTTTACGTGACTAAATTCTCAACAACACCGGTTTTACTCTGGAGACATATACACCATAATAATCAGAACATGATTAATGCTGCATTCCAGCTCACCAGCCAGGTACTTGAAGGCGTTGTTGGCCCCAGCCCCCACCACAGCAATCTTGCTGAAGAGTGGAAAAGACACACCAAAGGCACGCCTCACAAAGCTGTCAATCTCTTTGTCGCTGCCCGGTTCCTGCTGCCCAAATTGATTGCAGGGGAAGCCAAGTACGTTGAAATGATATGGCCCCAAGTCACGCTGCAGCTGTTGCAGCTCTGTGTAGTGTGCCTCAGTGAAGCCACACTCACTGGCCACATTCACTGCCAGAGACACCTGCCAAAGGGGACACAGGCAATATAGTTACACCACACATACACACACACACACACTTATAACCGACGCAAATTCAGAGGTAGGAGAAATATGCATGCAGACACAGGTCAGCATATACAAGAGAATGAAATTGCTTTACATGAAGGAAACAGGCTGTGAATATCAAAACTTTCACACAAGTGGCTTGATGCCCTTTAAAACACTTCCCTCTGCTGTTTGAGTGTCATTTAATTTAATGTTGATTTATTCATTTGAAATTAATTTAGTTCACTGATCCTTTGCACTCTAGTATTACAATCACATTGACTTATTGAGACCAACTTTTCATACATTCATAATCAATGTATCTTATTGTATTTCTTTAATGACAGTATTGGCAGTCTATTGCAACACTGTGATTATTCACAAAAAATGAGTAATTAGATTGATATGAAATCTATTTCAGAAAGACCCGTTTTAAATGTTACTTTTAAATAAATCAATTTCTTATATGACAAACATGATGACAATCTTATGATGCAACATAACCTGATGATTATGTTCTAATTAGAGATAGGCACTACTCCTATGGAGCCACAGTATTCTCTCTTCATTTGACCCTGAGTAAAATGTCTTTTACATTTCTCTGTTTCTTTCATGACAATCACTGGTATAATGTGCAGTAGCCTTGTTATAAAACCAGCCCCTCGTTCTCCACTTCATTTCGTACAGAGGGTCTGAACATTCGGTAGTGAAATTTGATTGCTTGCCGGAGGTGTTTCAGTCCAAAAAGATTGGATCAGCCCTTGAGCGATAACCTGTCCTGACTGATCGCATTCTAGCTCTGCATTCACAACCCCTCCCTCTATTTGCTGGCTGAACAAGTTCAAATGCCAACAACAATCTCAATGGGATCAAATCCAGGCATGGCCAGGCTAAATGTGCAGTAGAGTAACAGGGCAAACCGATTAGGTGGGCTTACACATACAAGACAGAATGTGGTTTGACAGTTCTTTGACAGTTCACCATAGCACTGGGATGTAAGGCAGGGCATCCAATGTTTTAAGCATGAATATGTCATTTTTAAACTCTGTTACAAGGATTTAAATGCGCACACTAATTGTAAATTATGTACTATATAATCAACAGGCTACAATGTGTGTTACTTCCATTACATCCAAGAAAATCAGGCAGTGCTCTTATGTTTTGTCCAGCTAAGCCAATTCAGTCTTGATTCTGTGCTTTGAATTTATGATTTATGAATTTATGAGGTTCTCTACAAATATTATTTTTGTACTATAATGTAGGTGAACAATGTAGTTTATGTTTCAGGGAATTGCATCCTACCACCTTTTACACAACATTACTCATGTAGGCAATTAGTTCCACAGTTTCATTCAATGTATGTAGGTATATGGGTTTTCAATGAGTGATCGCAGTGACAGATGAAGTGAAGACTTTCCTGTCAAAGTTTGGGTAGACTATAAACAGTTTCGACAGAAAATAAATAGTGTTCACTGAAATGCTATTCGAAATGTGCATCTTTGTGCCCACAAATGTCCAAACAAGGTAAACATAATAACGAGCAAATCTAAAATGCAGCCCTGCATTTGAGTCAAAGAAAAATACTACAAAAGCCATTGTTAGTAGTTTAACATGCATGATTTCTATCTGAAATTTCTAACGCAGCATAAGGTAGGCTTCATTGAAAATGTTTCAGACAATCATACAACATCTAGTCGTGAATTTCGGGCTATTTAGAAGAGCCTTCAATTTTTATTTCGTGAGGACCTCTAGTGTTATTTTGATGAACTTCTATCTCATAGGATGTTTAGAAAACTTTAGACTCTATTCTTGAACGACTGCAGACATTGGAAATGTAGGCTCGAGTATTTTAACCCTTATACCTTATACAGGGTTGTTATTATAGATGCAGAGGATTTCAAAAAGAGACAAAAGGTGAGATAGCATACCGCTAAGCTAGTTAAAGGTGGTGCCACGTAGACACTGAATGGAAGGAAGGGATGCAAAACTCCGCAGAATTTTGTGTTGTGTTAGTGCTTTATTCAAACATAGAAACAGAAGTGTCGCATGAAAAGTATATAACAAAACGCACACATGCTTAATTAAAAATAAGGATGCAATCATGCAAAACACGTCCCTAATAAATCCCACTTACAGGCGCTTTAAAGTTTGAAAACTTACCGAACCTCTGTACTTTTCCAAAGACACTAATCGCCCTCTAATATTAACGACTTTGAATGTATAAAAATCTTTCTGCTTAGCGTCGATAACTTGAGACAGTATGGGTAAAAATACAAGAACCACTAGAAACATCTTGGAATGGCAGGCAGGCTAACCTAAAATTACTTTAACAGCGGCGCAGCGTAGGGGGACACGTTGACTCACGCACAAGACGTCCAAAGAGCCAATGAAATGCAACATAGAGGGCCTTATAGCATTTTCTCCGGATATCTTGTTACAAGAACTTGTCTAAACTGTCGGCTTACTATTATCAAAGAAATGCGTGCCAGATTTGTTGTGAAAGTGACTAATGTCAGATCGCTTATAAACCGTGTTGCTAATGTGACGTGTCATATAAAGACTACTAGACTATATTTGCTGTATTTGGTTCCACTTGCCTGGTGCAAAAATCTTATCAAAAATAATAATAAAAGATTGTTCTGAATAAATGAGGAAATCAACCAAATGAAAACAGATGATAATTAAAAAATATGTCACATGCAAATGTCTATAGTCTATAAAACGCACGGGAGAAACGGGTTTATTACTAATTACTATCCACTCTAAATGCACCCTAAATAAAAGTTAAACTTGAGCTACAAATCATTGCAGAAAAGTCCAGGTATAAACAAGCTGTAGTCTATACCCATAATGCCTTTCGTCGAGAATTAACATGGCGGCTATGGTTGCTGTTTTGATCTGGGCCGTGGACATGAAAAACAAAAAAACATTCTGGGAAGATGGACAGCATGTAGCTGTTGTTTGAACAGAAATACAGCTTACATGAACGTAAGAGAGAATTTATATTGACTTCCCATATAACTAATTAGAAATTGCTTCGCGAGTAGTTTGAAAATAAGGAAATGAAATAGTTGGGTGCCTAGCCATCGAAAGCTAAGCTGTTAGCAAGCTAACTTACAAACAAGACAGGCTAAGCTAACGTGCTATAGTCATTATTGTAATGTTAAGCAAACCCGTGAAGCAAGAAGCAATGGGTTATGGAAACCTGTCATGGCGTATAGTGTTTAAAAAATACAAGATAATTATATACAAAGTTAGATTAGCGAACAGAGGGCATGTACACACTGTGATGGAGAATTGCATCATACATTTTCCTATTTGCAGCAATAAATGATTTCTGCGATTATGACCGTTAGCGAGATTAGCAGGATATTCGGGTAACGTTAATATAGCACGAACCAAGCTAGCGATGATTTATTTGTGGTAGTTGCTATTTGATGTTACCAGCATTCCAAGTAATTATGATAATCGTGAAGTGTTTGCATATTTTGTTTGTAGAATGAATTAAAATTGGATGAGGTCAAGCATGACAGCTGCTTGATAAACAGCTAACTAGCTAACGTTAGCGTTATGGCTAACGTTACATCAGTACATCTTCAATGATAACGTTAGCTTAAACGTCTGTATGTTAAGAGCTAGCCATATCATTACATTTCTCTGCATAAGATTCACATTAACTTAGACTCTGGCTTATACAGAACTGTTGTTTGTTAAAGATGCTTATGTATCATTGAGTTCAGTTTTGCTGAAATGTACGCCTGCTAAACTCTAAGACGATTTCTATGGCCTACCTTCCATGAAGTTTACTTCCATCAACACAACCGATGCCATTTGACATTAAGGCTAGCCAGTGTTGTGGAAAAGTGTGCGATCATACAAGATAAGGCAGTGATTTGGGTGTACAGATGCTACAGTTACCAATAACACAATTGCGCTATAATAGGTAATTAACATCTTTGTGTAACATGATTGCAAAGTAAATGTGTGGACAAATACTGAACAATACATTGCAAGTCATGTCGACGCGTTGCGATAGCATTAGCAAAGCAGCTATTTCGTGCACAATATTACAATTACAAGCGTTTCTGCATCTAATTATCGAACTCGAGGAAATCAAAATAAAATGACCACACTTCTAAAGACAAAGTGAACTCACGAATAGTGCTACCTTTTTCCTTGTTGATGATGATAAGGAAATTGAATGGTCCAAGTCTCTGTCTTTCCAGGTTCTATCTTTCCTGTCCTCAGCCTGCTGGCGTTCCACAACACAGAACAGTTAATTTCTTCAGACACAGAAACTTGCATCATGGAGGAATCCAAAAGCCCATTAAAGTCCATCAAGCCTTCTCGAGGAGAGACCAGAGGGGCTAAATCTGCGGCATCCAAGACTCTGAAAGACACACCATTGCTGAGGGATCCCACAAAAGGCCCCGGCCGCATTAAGGACAATATCTCCAGGGCACGAGATGATCACAGAGACAGCCAGGGCACTCACAGCTCTGGCCGGATGGCAGCTGGTAGCCCACAGGACCAGGGGAGAGGCAAGGCTCGCAGGCTGACCGGCAGGACTAGCTCTGGGGAGAGAGGGAAAGGGAAAGGAGGATGTCCACAGCAGCAGATAGATGCCAGGCAGCCTGCCCACGACCAGCGGGCCCCAGGCTGGAACCGAAACCTCAAAGATGCTGAGGGACCCAGAGAAGCCAGCCCTACTTCACACGAGGAAAAGACACCACTGGCCAAACCTTCTAAAGGAACAGCGTTGGCAAAACAGTCACTGGGTACGTAACTGGTGGGATGTTAGTAGTCCGTTTCCGTCTGTAGTCCAGTTCTTGGTAATTTCTGTATGCCTCTGCTCAGTTCTGTTTCAGTATGTGGTCAAGACATCATTGGATTAGTCTTAGATAATGTATGTTTTTTGTTCCTTTTTTTGCTACAGGGTGCATGGTTTATGGACCTTTTGTACAACTTTGACTGTTTAGTGTACTTCACGGTCATATTTAGCAAAGACTGTAAATGTGTAAATTTCTTTATTGGCATGTATTTTGTTAAACATCAGTAGGCTGATTAAGTCAAGTTTGAAAGCTTATTTTAATTGATACCACAGACTATATAGCTTAAAATTTGTAAGTAGCAGGACATTAGACTTAATGTTTGCAACTAAACCTACATTTTCTCTGAAGACTTTATTGTAAGAGTAATTCTGATTTACCTTAATTAGAAAAAACCTTCTTTATCACACTTAGGCCTATCTGTTTGTAATGACATGCCAAGGGTTGACCTATGATGTAGTTTTGTTGCTATTACAGTACCTCTACATTAATAGCCCCGTTTCACTGTAGGAACTTACGCTGAAGACTTAAGCAGGCTTTATTGGTTACGATGCTCTGTGACCACAGGTGTTTGTCAGATGTGTTTTAAAGCATAGCTGCTGTGTTCTGACCTGCAGATGAGGTTGGGGGTAGACGTGTGGTGGAGTCTGCACAGGGAACCCGGGCTGAGGAGGACGAGGGCAGCTTAACCTCTGAGCAACAGCTTGGACTGAAGCAGGCAGAAGAAAGGCTGCGCCGAGACTACATCCACCGCCTGGTCAAGGTTAGGAATGGACACACCACCAAAATGAATTCTAGATTTTTTTCAAAAAAGACACAATTACTATCTTTTTTTATATTCTTTCGCTTTAGCATTGCTGTTTACTGGTCATGTTTATTTACTGTCCCTGTAGAGTTTTTTTAAGGGGGTGGGGGGTGTATTATCTAGCTCTGAATAGAATTGTGTGAATGGCTGTAGTTTCAGAGTGATTCAATTAATCACTTGTTGGTAGATGCCACTGCAGACTTTCTGCTTGGGTGGAGCTGTGAACGATTTTCATTTGCATGTGAGTGGGTATGTGCTCAGTTCCTCACGTGCCATTTGTCTCTGTGATGTTCCTGTGTTGTTCTGTAGCCGTCCCCGGAGTACCCTAACTTCCAGTACCTATGCAAGCTCTGCTCAGTCCACGTGGAGAACATCCAGGGTGCTCACAAACACATCAAGGAGAAGCGCCACAAGAAAAACATCATGGTAAGTCTCCAAGTGTAGCTATAACTTTGATCACTGTCAGTGGCCTGACTTTCTTTTTCAGTCTCAGATGTCCTGCATGTGCTTTTAAAAGTTATGGAGGTCTGCCTTTTTTAAGAAATATATAAATGGTAGTTTGAAAATATACGGTAGTTGACAGCTGAAGATCGGAGCACAAGGTGCAAAGTACTAGGTACTCTTTAATTTTGAATCTATATTCTTCCTTGTGTGTATGTGTTGTGCAGGAGAAACAGGAGGAGAACGAGTTGCGGGCTTTGCCACCCCCTTCCCCCGCCCAGCTGAAGGCCGTGGACACAGCTGTGCAGGAGGCTGCGCGGATGCATGGCATCTCTCAGGAGGACCTCCAGGAACGACAGGCCATGGTCACTAGGATGGAGGCAGTGATCAAGGAGCAGCTCCCAGGTAAAAAAAAAAAAAAAAAAAGGAAGCTCAGAACCAGATCTTTATTGGTTGTTGTGCGTGTGTAAGTGGGTGAGTGAATCTGTGTAGTCCCACAATAGTGTATGTAGGCACTATTACGTATCTGTTTTGTCCATACTGTGTTTTAACAGTTACGTGTATCACCAATTGTTCCCGGTGAAACGTTGTCTCGTCTCACTATGTATTGTGTATATGGCTGAAACGACAATAAAAAACCTACTTGACTTGACTACTTGGTTGTTCAGAAAAGGATGAGTAGCTACTTCATGAGTTCAGTCTGACTGCTGACAACTGCCAGTCTTGAGCTTGAGCGAATGCAGTGATATAGTGTGTATTAATATATCTGTGTTCTAGTGAAAGAGTAGCACTCGGCTACTCTCACTGCCTCACTCAGCTCAGCTTCTCGTAATGTTCTGCAGTATTGGGCAGCCCCAGGTGTACTGATATGGTGCCCCCGTTATTACTAGCCTACCTTCCCTGAACAAGGATTATTTGATGTGTTTCCCTTTCCCCATTACGCCTCTGTTTGTCTGAAAACAACAGACTCACTGTGATAAAGGCACAAAAATGATGGGCTAAAACCCCAGTTGAAGAAAGTGTAATTAGATGAGTACTGTAGCTGTAAACTGTAAATGAATTCAGTTATTTTCAGTATTCACTAATTTATTGCATATTTGTTTTTCGATATTTACTAATTTACTGCATATCTACGTGTTGAGATTGTGATATCACACTTTGAACTATACTGTTAAAATAAAAGTGTATGAATGTTGATATTTCAGAATTCAGTCTTGTCTTTATCTGTAGTCTTGTCTATTTTTGGCTGAAAATATAAGTATTTTAATACATTTTTTTCCTTGCTTTGCCCTTCCTTCCTGTAGAATGCAATCTCCGTTTGTATGGGTCATGCCTAACACGTTTCGCTTTTAAAACCAGTGATGTCAACATTGATGTCACCTATCCATCCGGTGTAAGTCTTTTTTTTTTTTTAACTACTTTTTTGTCGTTGTTGCATTAGGCAGTCCAGTTGTATTACCATATCCACTTTTCTACAAACCTGCCTACTTCTCGGAACGTGAACTTTTTGTTTTTTAACTGTTGCTTAGAAACTGACATCAGTCCTATAAAAATATTGGCCTGTTGATGTCAGCCTGCTGCATGCTATTGCATTAACCTTTCCTAATGTTCTCTGCAATCCACAGATGACTCAACCAGAAGTGCTTATAAAAGTGTTGGAGATCCTGAAAAATAGTTGTAAGTTGAGCCTCATGTTTCTCAGCGGCTGTTCTGTGTGGTAAACAAGAGCGTTTTAGGACAAATAAGAATATTGTCTGTTTCATTTCATATTTGTATTTGCACGGAAATTCCTTGGCTTACAAAACGCCTTTTAAGAATGAGCTTACTTTGGAAATGAAATGTAATTAGTTTCGCACAGCACCAAGATTTAGGTTGCTAAAAAAAGAAATTTGGAGTTTTCGTTACAGTTTTTAATTAACAGTTGTTTCACTTGGCTGCTTTAAACTACTTTAAACTCCTTGTTTTGGCTTTCAGCTCAGTATGTTGAAGTCGAGTCTGACTTCCACGCCAAAGTTCCCGTGGTGTACTGCAAGGATGCCAGCAGGTTAGTAAGACTTCCTCACTGTCTCATGACAAGCTCTTGACCCGTTACCATGGTACATCATCATTTCCTGTGTGTAGTGTTTCCAGGAAAGTCTTGCATGATTTAACATGGAAGTTTCTTTCTGTCTTTCTCTCTTTGTGCAGTGAACTCATGTGTAAAGTCAGTGCAGGTAACGATGTTGCGTGCCTCACCACCAACCACCTGGCAGCGTTGGCAAGACTGGAGCCCAGGCTGGTGCCCCTGGTCCTGGCATTCCGCTACTGGGCCAAAGTAAGCACATACCTCACCTTAACTCACTGCAACTCACCCGGCACTGTTTACTGTTTACTATGAGCCCCGTCTCTTGCATCGGCTGTACCTCAGCGCTGCACCAGAACTACAGCAGAATTGAATTGGCTTTGTGTGTCTTTTAAACACACCCTGCCAGAACTAATATTACACGATGGGTGTTTAAACAAGATGGGTGTTTTTGTGTGTTGTTTTTTTTTTCTTCCTTTATTCTATTTACTCTTTTCCTTTACTTTCCAGCTGGATTGGGGGAGTGAAATAATTCAAGAGGCACATAGTTGTTTTTGTTTGATGTTCTGGCCATGCTGACTTTTTCTGTGTGTGTGTGTGTGTGTGTGTGTGTGTGGTCTTCAGTTGTGCCACATTGACTGCCAGGCGGAGGGTGGCATCCCATCCTACTCCCTCTCCCTCATGGTGATCTTCTTCCTGCAGCAGCGAAAGGAGCCTATTCTGCCCGTCTATCTTGGCAACTGGGTGGGTACATGAGCTGATGGCACAGCCTCAGACTCAGACATTTTTATAGTGCGCACAGGAAAGTTGCCTTAGAGAGACTTCCACTGAAAAGCAATTAAAAACAGTCGAAAGTAAATTATGTTGAGATTAGGACATTAAATTATGATAAATGAATAGTTGGTGGGAGGAAAGTGGAATGGAAATAGATTAAAAAATCTCTGAGATGTTGTAAGTGAAAATAACATAAAAAAGTAATTTAGAGCAGACTAATTAAGATAAATATAAAAGTACTCAGTTCTAATCAAAAGTTCTGTCAAATAAAAAACACATGGAAGTGCATAGTGTGTCTTTCAGCTTAAGGTTTTCTAAAGATGAATAATCAGTGAAAGCTACCAATAATTCTTTTCTAGACGCAGTATATGTATGTGAACAAATACTGCTACTTTCACTTCAAACCAGTAATCCACAGGAAAATCCTTGTCTCCCTGATGTAATTACTGTCTGTTGTTATTCCTTGAGGTCAGTTTATGTATTGATGTATGTTTTCTTTCATATGTTTAGGAAGCCCTCAATTTCTTGTCTCTGTGCATGTGTGTCCACTGTTGTGTTGACTATTGCCCTGTATTCAGATCGAGGGCTTTGACGTGAAACGTGTGGATGAATACCACCTGACGGGCGTGAAGCTGGACATCTTTGTGGGCTGGGAGCATCGGCCACCCAGCAACGGGGAAGGTCGCGGTGAAAACAAGGGGAAGCCTGAACCAAAGGCCCCCCCACGCAGGAGGAGTGATGCTACAGAGGGCCAGGTGAGTGAGCTGCAATAAAGCAGGCACCAAGAAGTTCTTGTTCTTAAAGAGACAAGAAGCAAGGGAAGATCGAGACATCAGAGATACTTGTAGAGAGATAGGTAGATAGATACTTTATTTATCACATAGGAAATTGAGTCAGAGCTGCAGTATTTCTCTTGTCATTAAGGCCTTGTTTACATGTATGTAGATATTTTTATATTTATATTATATATATATTTTTTTCCGTTTATTTTTTTTTAAAATTGCGTTTACACGTATCCAGTGGAATTCAGAAAATACTGCATTTTGAAAAATCTCCAATTTAGAGGCCGTTTAAAAAAAATATCTGTTTGAGGCAGCTAAAACTCTGTTTACATGTAAACCAGAGGCCCAAACGGATAAAAAAAAATATCTGTTTCTAAAAATATCTAGATGTAAACCGGGCCTAAGTTTATCACATGTAGCCTTTGCTTTATTTCACCCATGTTTTAGTAGCTATTTCTTCAGTTCAAGATTAAGTGCACGACCTCTTTGGCTCTTTGGCCATGCACAACCTCTCCTAATTCATCTAAACCAAGGCATTCTATGTCACCTTTGAAGAATAAATTGCTGCACAGAGTTCACTCCATTGCAGTTCTTGTTCCTTTTATATTTAAATACATGAATTTGTTAACTGAGAGCACAGCATTTCACTCTGAGGCTACATGACCGGGATGTCAACACATGTTCACCTTGGCCTATTTACACATCTGAATGTGTGTAAGTGCATTTAGCAGACGTTTTTATCCAAAGCGACTTACATTTGTTAACTACCAGTTACATCAGGGCCAGTCTCCCTTAGAGCAACTTGGGGCTAAGTGCCTTGTTCAGGGGCACAACTGTGGCAGCCAGGATTTGAACCCACAATTTTCCAGGCTACCTGCACGCTAGCCAGGTTCCTTAACCACTACACCACCACTCCGCTAAGTAGCATTGAATGAGCATTTATTCTTACACTAAGAATAACTCCTTTGCAATGTAGCTTGTATTGTCACAGTATTAAGTAGTATTTGTTGTCACTCTAAGGTCTCTTTTGCTTCAATAGTAGCTTCAATAGTAATTCTTAGTTTAGGTCAATTCGACAGGCATGACAAATATCTCTTTGCATCACCAAAGCATAACATCCAAGCAATACAGCACGATGAACATACAGTATATGTATCCATGACATTTATAGATATAAACAATACATCTCAATTCTATGTTATTTTGATATCCGCAAAATGTAAATATGTCTGTGTTGTGTGTGCGTGCTGCTCTGTCTCCTGCCAGACGCGCCTGACCCTTGACCTGGGGAAGGGTGTATCTCTGGGCCAGCTGTGGCTGGAGCTGCTGCGCTTCTACACACTGGAGTTTGCCCTGGAGGAGCACATCATCAGCATCCGCCTGCGTGAGCTACTGCCCCGCGAGCTCAAGAACTGGCCCCGCCGACGCCTGGCTATCGAGGGTGAGAACACAACTACCATGCCCCACACATACACACACACACACACGCCTCTTACCTTTGCCCACATTATAAAATGGATATCAACAGATATGGGTCAATGTAAATACATTTCAGATAAATCAGAAAATTGCAAATGACCTTATCATGTATCCTTTGGTCTTTTTTTTAATCTAGATTATGAAATAACCATTGACCGTGTTCATGGAGAATTTTTGTTTTTAACCTGTTCTCCCCTCTCAGACCCCTTTGCCCTGAAGAGGAACGTGGCACGCAGCCTGAACAGCCAGATGGTGTTTGAGTACATCCAGGAGCGCTTCCGCGGTGCATACCGCTACTTCGCCTGCCCCCAGAGTCGCAATCGTGAGCTGGGCAAGAGGCGCAACGGCCGCAAGAGAACCAAGCACTGCTCCGACCACGAGAGGGACGCCTCTGAGGAGGGGGAGGGGATGGGGATGGGGGAGGGAGAGGTTAAGCGGGGCAAGAGAGTCGCAGCTCGTCATCGCCGTACCAAGGTCGGAGGTGAGGAGGAAGAGGAGGATGGCATAGGTGGAAGGTATGGGAAGGATGAAGATGACGATGGTGATGTTGATGTTGATGAGGAAGACGAGGATGAAGAAGGCCTGAGTGTTGGGCTTGCGGACTTGCTTTTGAGCAAGAGGGAGAAGAAGATGGCATCAGACGTGGAGAGGGAGGGCCGGGAGCCCCCCTCGGACAATGGCTCCCCCTCCCCTCTAAACGGCCTGCTGGACAGTGAGGAGGAGGAGGAGGAGGAAGAGGAAGAGCAGGAGGAAATTGCCCCAGAGGACTTGGAGTATGTGTTCGACAAGATGATTTTTACTGGAGGAAAGGTAAAGTGGTGTTAATGTGGTTAGGTTAAAAGTACCAAAAATGACAGAAACAACTTCAGAATGTGAAGAAACTGTATTGGTGTAACGTCAAAAAACGCTTAAAGCTAATCTGTGTAGTTATCACAGAATACTTTCGTTTCAAAAGTCGTGAGCACAGAATTTCATGAGCACAGAATTTCTTTGACTTACTTTGCACAGTAGATGCACAGTAGAATGTGACACTATAAGCTGGGCGGAAGCTAGTTGATTTGCGTGCTAACCGAGGATGTCTGGACAACACAGTGCTAATGCATTTTTTGGATGTTTTAGCCTAAAACTATTACATACAGCTCCCTTAAGCACGTATCGTATAAAGTTGGCAAGTGCAAGTCAGCTTGCTTATTTTAATATGTAATTCATATTTCAGGAGGAGACGGAGAACAGCACTTAGCAGCTTTAGGAAATGCTCCGAATTGAAGTTAAATAATCAGTTCATTTTTTACATTTGTCTACTTTTGTGCCTTGGATGATGTACTCACAATTAGACAAGGCTAAACACAAATGTAAACATGTGCGAATAGCATTCTCATCTGATCACTTGCGTCATTTGTCGTGTGAACACTAGTGTGTTGTGATACTTCTAATAAATAAATGAGCTAATAAATGAGTCGTAGGAAGTTATGAAATCTAAACAACTACTTTTGTTAGTGGCACCGAGGCTTGGATGTTCACTAGCAGAGACCCCAAATGAAACCAAATGTAAATTCTAAAACTGCTTGTTAGGTTCCTTGATTGTGATTGTGCTAAATTGTGAAAAATGATTATTCTAACAGCTTGTATCCCTTCGAATTTTCCCAATTCACAGTCTTTTCATGTGTTTTATTTGGAAAAATATGAATTTAGATATGTTTCATGTTATTCCCTATTTTTTCAAGTCAGAAACAGGGATAAATTCAATGCATTTCAATGATAGAATCTTCACTTTTCCACCTACTGATGTCACAGAATGTCAAGGTGTGATGAAGGCCCATTGCTTAGCTCTCCCATTGTTTCAGTTGATATTGAGCATACTATAGAATTGCACTGTCATAGAATTTCGAGTGTAGTGCCATTACATTGGCAATACAAAGTCAACCCCTCAGTTGGCAACAAATCCACTTTTGTAACTAAAATACAGGATTGAAATAGTCGCCTTCAATTTAGATTTTTTATATATATGTAGGTGTTATGTATATTGTGTAACCCTCTCTATATTGTTAACATGGCAGGAGATTATAAACGTTCACTTCATTACCGCTATCGGTCTACCAAGGTGAATTCCTACTTGAAAGAAACCTGTAAATGTAAATGTAGTGTTTGTGTTTGTTGGCCTGAGCATTCCTCAAAGCTGTTCTTCTCCCGATCATCCCTTCTTTGTAGCCCCCTACTGTGGTTTGCAGTATCTGCAAGAGGGACGGACACTTGAAAGACGAGTGTCCCGAGGACTTTAAGAAGATTGAACTGACCCCACTGCCCCCCATGAGCGAGCACTTCCGTGAGATCCTTGATGGCCTATGCAGGCTCTGCTACCGTAAGAGGCACTCCCAGCACATGCACGCACGCACGCACGCACACACACACACACACACACAATGTACATACTCTCCTAGATACATTCGCCCGTATGGCTGAACGTTTACCTGAATAGAATGCCCTTCCTTCTCCTAAAAATACCTCTGTGATTTCTTTGTGGCCTTGCTGATTGTGCAGTGTTGAGGCAGTCAGTAGAATGTGTTTTTTTTGTGTGCAGATGAGTTGTCCCCAACCCCACTGGAACAGCAGAAGAGAGAGCAGATCCTGGCCAGTCTGGAACGGTTCATACGGAAGGAGTATAACGGTAGGCGATCAGGACACTCGTTATCACTGCATATTTGCACTGATGCGAAACCTTGTTCCGCCCTGAGTTTATAGCGGTGTCGTTGTTGCTACAAGCTGTCAGTTGCCACTTGAAATTGTATTGTCTAGACTGTTTTTATAGTCACTTATAGTCAGTATATTTCTGTAGCACATTTTAAAACAATCAGTGGTTGATCAAAGTGCTTAGAGGAAAAGGTTAAAGAAATAAAATTAAAAAAATAAATCGTTACTAAAAAAAGCAATAATAATAATAATAATTTTAAAAGATTGGATTGTTGGTGACCTTGGTTAAGGCTGTTGGTCTGTCTTGCACTTGCTTGCCTGGGAGTGTTGGAGCAACACGTCAATGTGCCGTGCCACCGTGTTGATTTAAATGACATGTGCTACGTGCTTAAAGCACTGTCCCAGATGAGTTTGATAACAAACAGGTCTGTCCCCTATCCAGATAAGGCCCAGCTCTGCCTCTTTGGCTCCTCCAAGAACGGCTTTGGCTTCCGTGACAGTGACCTGGACATCTGCATGACACTGGAAGGGCACGACACTGCAGAGGTATGTGGCTGTCTCCTATCTTCATGCCAATCTCTTCTTAACTCATACTTTCTCTCTCTCGCTCACACTTGCACACAGGCACATACACACACACTCAATGTATTTTTGTACAGTGTGTAGAGCTGATGATGGTATTACTACTAGTGCTAGCTGTTGGCAGCTGGGCCCTGTGCTACTAAGCAAGGTTACTGGTTAACCCAGGTAGCTTTGGGAGTTACCACTGATCTCTAAAAAAAACCCTCCAGTGAGTATCAGTTGTTTCTAGTGACATGTTGTTTTTAGCTCAGCGGTTACTCCAGAAGTTACCCAGTTTAGCCTGGCTTCATAGTATACCCCCCTGATGTTTCACCTTTAGATGGTTATCTCGTGCAGACATGTTCTTATTATTCTTTAGTACAGCTGTACGCATCTTACATGTCACTATGGAACATAACCAATTTTTGGTCAAGGACTTCTGAATATAGGGAATGTCTTGCCTGTTAACCCTTTTCATGACTAGTTGACTGCTGGCTAGTGATTTCACTAGCTAGTTGACTAGTTAATGAAACCCCTATGGAACATACTCACTGTCTGTCTGTCTATTTTAGTTTGTATAAAAAAATGACATTGATTTCTACATGATAATGTTTAGTTAGTTTGGTATGCCTGTGTCTGTTTGCTTGACCTCTATGCCTCAGAGATTTATGTTCTTTTGCTCTCCATCTAGAAACTAAACTGCAAGGAGATCATTGAGGGGCTGGCAAAGGTACTGAAGAAACACACAGGTAAGTATCTTGACGACCCTCTGGCTTTCGTCTGTGACACACCATTCACACCTGGTCTATGTAGAAGCGAGCTGTTTTTACAAAACTACCACCCACCCCCCTCCCCCTGAATGTGACCTTCTTAGGTCTGAGAAACATCCTGCCTATAACGACCGCTAAAGTGCCTATTGTGAAATTTGAACATCGTCAAAGTGGCCTCGAGGGAGACATCAGCCTCTATAATACCCTGGTAAGATTTTTTTTTCTTTTTTTGGTCGGGGGACTTAGTCTTTGCGGGAACTGAAATATACTTCATTACACTACTCCTGCTCAGATAATCTTTCATTCTTTTGTAAGTAAAATGTAAGGAGAAGAGTTGTAGAGTAGAGTTGTGCCAGTACAGATTGAGGTTCTATTATTTGCCCTTTGCTCCACAGGCCCAGCATAACACCAGAATGTTGGCCACATATGCTGCCATTGACTCCCGTGTGCAGTTTCTGGGATACACTATGAAAGTGTTCGCCAAGGTTGGCATCTCTGCAGTTATTATTCTCAGCTTAATACTGCTGCGTTGAGCCTCATTTATGCTCAGTTACAGACGGATAACGTCTGGTGTACCAGTCCTGGTGTACCAGGCTAGGCTACAGCCTTGTTTGTTGGCAACTTCTTTACTTTCTCCAAATATGAATGGTAGAAAGTTGAATTCCCTGTATGTGGATTTAAGTTTGGGTGGTGAATAACATGCTATCCTTTGTGTGTTTTGTTTTTGTTTCTTAGCGTTGCGACATTGGTGATGCATCACGGGGCAGCCTCTCGTCCTACGCTTATATCCTCATGGTGCTGTACTTCCTGCAGCAGAGGCAGCCGCCTGTCATCCCCGTCCTCCAGGAGGTAAAACTCCCAGCACACCCCAGCCCAGCACACCTCTCTGCCGTCTGCTTCTTCTGCAGCTCAGTTGTGTCTTTGTGTTTGCTTTCAGATATATGACGGAAGAGAGGTTCCTCAGAGGATGGTTGATGGTTGGAACGCCTTCTTCTTTGATGACATTGATGAATTGGTACGGTCTGTTCCCTGCCCACTTAGTCTTTTTATTGACTCTTAGTTGACAGGCTTGCTATTAGAGAATAGAAAATTGAAAATCAGTCATATTGTCCAAGTGTATGTACAATCAAGGAGTTTGGTCTCTGCATTTGTCTCAGTCGTGAATTAGTGAAATACACAGCACACAGTGAAACTCGCAGTGAGGTGAAGCGCACAGACTAACCCAGGGCCGTGGGCTGCCTGCTACAGCGGGGCCCGGGGAGCAATGAGTGGTTAGGTACCTTGCTCAAGGGCACTTCAGCCGTAGTCCACTGGTCGGGGATTGAACCGGCATCCCTTTGATTCCAAGCCCATAACTCTAACCAGTAGGCCACAGCTCTGGTTCTCTCCAGATCTCTCTGTAATATTTTATCCCTACATACACGCTTTGGCAAGTCTCCTGAACACCACTAAATTAATTTGACTTTATTTGTAACAAGTAACCTTGTTAATGGCATCAAGACGTAAAACCCACCAAGTCTTTAGTTGTGATGAAAGTAATGGTGACTGAGTGGCACTCTGGTGGTGTTGTTATTGATGCTTTTGTTTACTCCTCTGTGTTCGCTCCTGTGCAGCGGCGGCGCATGCCCGAGCTTCAGCAGAACCGTGAGTCGGTGGGTGAGCTGTGGCTGGGCCTGCTGCGCTTCTATACAGAAGAGTTTGACTTCAAGGAGCACGTCATCAGCATTCGCCAGCGTAAGCGCCTCACCACCTTCGAGAAGCAGTGGACCTCCAAATGCATCGCCATCGAAGGTGCGTGACAGGACCTGTGGTCACTGGCTAGGATTTATGTTGCATACTGAGAGCAAATTAAAGGGTAGGAAGAGGATGAAACCATTTGCAATTCATACATTCAGATATTTTTCAGTATTTTCAGATATCGTATGTCTTTTGGGAAAGTAGTAGTGGTAGTAGTTGAAGTAGTGTTTCTGGGTTTTTGGGTTTTTTTTTTCCCTTTTTAAATATGAAATCTCTAATCTCTGTAGATCCCTTTGACTTGAATCATAACCTTGGTGCGGGGGTCTCTCGTAAAAGTAAGTATCAGTTGGTAGACCCTGAAATGAAATGCTGGATTCTGTCTGATGTGTGATTCATCATTTTGTTGTTGGCACAATTATCGAAATTCTTTTGTGACTGTCCTCTCCCTCAGTGACTAACTTCATCATGAAGGCCTTCATAAACGGCAGGAAGCTGTTTGGCACCCCCTTCTACCCCCAGCCTGGCACTGAAGCGGTGCGTACTTGAGACACACACACACACACACACACACACACAGGCAAAACGTGTATTAAAAAAGGTTGGTAAGTATATGTGTTTGTGAGCTTGCATCATGCATCATAAAAGTAAAACGTTCAAAGGCATTTGGGTTCCCTTTTATATTTGGATGTGTGAACCAGGCCATGAGTAATACATGTATACACCTTAGTCTGACTGAAATTGAACCGAACTGGACTGCTTGTTGTCTGATTAACACACCCAGAAAATACGATTGAAAGTCAAATAACTTGTCTAACTGAATTTGGACTGGAGGTGCCCTGCGTGCCATGTTATCTGCCTTCTGTACCTTCTTCTAGTGGAGCCTAACGTTATATAGAATAATTTAGAATTTACGTTGCTACAGGCCTTATAGATAACAGGAAACAATGCGGGCGCCAAGTAGCCAAAATTTAAATAAAATCAATAAAATGCTCCATGCCATGAATTTGAACATATCCTGTAACCAAGTAAAGAAAAACAGGGGTGCAGTCACAAGGTGCTGGCTTGAAAAAAAACGATGATAATAATGCAGTAATAGCTGCAAACTTTGCGTCAGTTTCTTTGTAGGAGAACTTTCCGACGTTTCCGTTCACGGCCTTAAAGTCGGCAATAATACAGTGCAGAGAAAATATGCAGCTAATATTCTGACTATATTAGACTACTGGCTACTGTTGAATAGGGCAAACCCGACAAAAGGATTTTTTTTTTGTTGGTTAAGTTGTGAAACTAGCCTAAATTAAAACTAAGGCGATATTGTAGGAAGCAATGCCTACAATCCTCCGTCAGCTTGGAGTGCCGAGGGAGTTAGCCTATGTCGGACTTGCGCATGTGCAGGGCACGCCTAAGCGGCATGCACAAGGGAAAAATGTATATGCTATGAATGGGTACGTGAACACCTATCGTATTGTGGAGTTGGACATAATTTAGGTCAATAAATCGATTCCATACCGTGCACGTAAACTCGGACAAAGGACTCTGGTCCTTTTAAGATGTAAATTGAATTACTCTCTTAGTCCAGATAATAAGTGCATGTAAACATACTGACTCTCTCTCTCTCTCTCCCCTCAGGATTACTTCTTTGACTCTAAGGTGCTGACAGATGGAGAGCTGGCTCCCAACGACCGCTGCTGCCGTATTTGTGGCAAGATTGGGCACTACATGAAGGACTGTCCGAAAAGACGCAGGTCAGTCATCACTGCTTATTCCTTACCTTTAAATAGCACCAAAACCATTGGATTTCATTTAGCGTCATTGCGTTGACTATTTTGTTTTAGAGTTTTGAATCACTGATTGAGCCAATCTTTTGCTCCAGTTTTTGGAGTGAAGGGTTCTATAGCTTCACTGAAGTTGGCTCATTCTCTGCATCTATTCAAGTTGAATCTCTCTCTTTCTGTGTATGTGTGTGTGTATGTGTGTACTTGTGCATGTGCCTGCTTCTTATCCTCCCCTCAGGATGAAGAAGAAGGAGAATGATAAGGATGAGGAGGTGAAGGAGGAGGAGCGTGAGCCTCGTGAGCGCCGCTGCTTCCAGTGCGGCGACATGGGCCACGTGCGACGCGACTGCCCCGAGTACCGACACCTCCGCCAGAGGGGCTCGGCTGGACCAGGTGACCACACACTTATCTTTGACATACTTTACCAATCCACACAGCTGACATCAGAGGCTTTCATATTTGTTCATAACTGCCATTTTCCCGTCAGTACTGTTTGGGTACTGCTCAAGCATTGACTTTCTGTGTGCTTGGCATATAGTGGGCTTCTATCCTCTTAGCATTGACTTTTCTTTATTATTGTAGTGGAGCACAGAAACCAGCAGAGGGCAGTGCAAGCGCAATTTGATATGTTTTAGTCATGTTTAGTCATGTGATATTTATCTCCTCTTTCCTCAGTCCCTCACATGGTTCGCTCTGTGGTGAGCTCCCAGTCAATCCCCATCCCTCAGAGTGGCGTGGCCCAGGACAGAGTGGGCCGTACCAGGCAGCCTTCAGAATGTGTAAGAGTGGCCAAACTCTTGTTGGATACATTAGCTATGCTCACTTTTGAGAGCAGCCTACATACTTGCTTTTTTATTTACTTCCTCTCTCTGTCTCCCTCTAACCTGGCCTTTGTCGTTCTCTCTGGTCTCTGTCTACTCTAGTCTGACACACGCCAGACGCCTCCATACTCCCCCCAACCCACACCCCAGTTCAGCCAGGCCTCCTCCCAGATCGCCGGCTCCCCGCAGTCCGCCCAGAGCAAGGGCCCCATGGGCCCTGCCGCCGCCGCCAAGCAGTCCCCCCACAGCCCCCAGGTGCAGATCCCCGTCTTCCCCCCAGGCTTCGCTCCCTACCACGTGGGCCTGCAGGCCCTGGGACTCCTGCAGCAGCAGCAGCACTCCCAGCAGGCCCAGGCACAGGCTCAAGTGGGCCACCACTCAGGCCTGCCCCTGCCCTCCACGTCCTGGCCCATTCACGGGCCTGTGATCCAGGGCTCCTCCAGCGGGTCCAGCCCCTCCCCACCGGGTCTCAAGTTCCCCTTGCGGCCCGGCAACGCTGGCACTGCTAGCGTGGTCGCAGGAGGTGGTGGAGGAGGCGGGGGCGGCGGAGGGGGTGGTGTTGGTGTTGGTGGTGGTAGTGGCAGCTCCACGGGCAGTCACTCCCCGATGAACCTGAATGACCCCAGCATCATTTTCGCCCAGCCGGCAGGCAGACAGCTAGGCATGGGCAGCTCTGGACGGGACGGGCTCCCCTGGCACAACCACATCAACCCTGGGGCACTGGTGGGCAATGGCACAGTGGGGAAGACAGGTACACACTGGGTGTGCACTTTGTGTGTGTGTGTGTGTCTGAATGTCTGTGTAGTTGGGATGAATAATTTTATATTCATTTTTAAGATTTTTACATATTTAAACTTTAACTTAACAGCTCTATCGAAGTTAGCTAATACATGCTATTTTCAAAATCTCTGACTGTCCTACTACATTTGGATTATAATACTACTTTTGTATCACAGGCGTTGTATCATAAGACTAGTGCTGTGTTGTCGTGTGTGTGTAATTGTTGAGGTAAGTGTCACTTGGGTTGTGGTATGTGGTGACACTTGATGCTGGGTAAAGAAAAAACAGACTGACACCTATTATCATTTCCTCATTCTATGCAGATTTATTTTGCATAGAAAAGCTGAGATGAGCTGATTATACAACTCATAGATGGGGACTTGAAGTATTTCAAAAGCCCATTTTAAAGCAGCCATTTTTCCAAGAAGTTGCAGGGTAAGCACAGGTGTTAATAATGACAGCCAATAAGATTCTGATTCAGTGTAGCAGAATCAGATCCTTATTGGATGTCATTAATAACACCTGCGCTCACCCTTCAACTTCTTGACCAAAGTTACCATCTGCATCAGTAAAGTTAACGTGACACAACAGTGCATCAGTCAAACTTATTTACTCACAAACTGGCCTTGCAAACAGTGATGTAGTCATTGCCATCTCATTCTGTAGTTAGCAGCTCCGGCTGAGAAATAACTGCATTTCATGTGTTGCTTTGGTTACAACACTGTTACTGAATGTACTCTGCAACTTCGAACAACATTACTAGAGGCTGATGGACTCTGGATGATCTCTTTAAATGGTCCTTACATTATTCCATTAGGGCAGGTAATCATTTTTGTTCTCAACGTGACTTTTTCCATGTGAGATAGTAACATGTGTCGTCTTTCTCTTTCTCTTGACAGATGCAGGCTTTCAGAGTCAGTTTGGCAACGTGAGCCAGGGCTCGCGTATGTGGGAGCACAGCAATGCGCCCCACTACACGCTCTCACCTTCATCTTGGCCCTACCGTATGCCCCAGAACTTCCTGCCGCAGGGCAATGGGGGCTTTCAGCACAGCAAGCCCTACATCTCCCAAGGTCAGTCTGTCATTCTGTTGTTTTTCTCACAAAGGCAACAGGATTGTGGCAAAAATTTTAATAACTTTGAACATGATTATTCAATTATCTTTTTTTTTTTTTTAAAGTTAACATTGCATTTTTATGTTATTAAACCGAAAAACAAAGTAGTGAACCATCTGATCCTTTGCACAACTCTTCGGCAATGTAGATTGGCTAATCCGAGATATTACCTGTGTTAAGTGCACAGGTAGAAAAAATATTTGGCAGGTGTTCTACTTTCTGAGGTTGTCACGGTCTGACAATAATAATTACATTTGAATTATTATACAGTTTTTACAGTATTATACAGAATGCTGCAGTAGATTGCATTGACTGTGAATTTAGATTTGACAGCAGCTTCATCTGGGTTTACCAAGGCTAATTAGTGCCTTAACATTGATGAAAGTAATTACTCTTTTAGTTAACTACAATAGAACATACACCTCTTGCTTGTTTGCCATGCCTTGGCATTAGAATGTTATAGCTGTTTTATTTGTTTCCAGGTTCTGTTGTAGCCAATCAGCATTTCCCTCTGATTCAACATGGGAGGCATCACAATCTCAACTTCATCCAGCAGAAAAAATGAAGCTGATTGAATTTTGGTTTCTTTTTTAATTAGAGAAGTACTGCCCCGTGGTCCTTTTTTCTGATAAACAGGAGAAAAACAAAAACAACAAAAAAAAACTGAAAAAAATCAAGTATGAATTTGCATTATTTGGTCACAAGACTTTTTAAATAACGGATTTTATCATTTTTGTACAGTTTTTACATTTTATTTCTTTCTCTGTCTCATCACATTGATTTGTGATACAAATGTCAAATATTTTAACACCCTCGTTTTTGCAGGGGGTCTAAAAGTGTTTTTATTTTATGTGTAAAGTAAGAACTACAAATGTATTCTGTTTATTTTTGGTAGCTGTATTCATATTTTGCTTGCATAAGGACAAAATGGCTTTGAATAGAAATTTGTTTTAAAAACAAGCATACCACCTGATGGGAATTATGTAGTGCCATAAAATCCAAATAGTAAAAAAAAAGGAAAAAAAAAAGATAAAATGTGGAAAACAAACAAACAAAAAAAAATAAAGAAAAAGCAAACCATGTTGTGTTGTGTATAGTTTCAACCAAATGTCAGGCATTTTACAGCCATAGAGTACACGTGTACTGAAGCAATAAGCCCTATGAGGCCACATAGGTTTAGTAATAGTGAAAATTTTAGTAATGGTTATGAAAACTTGCTACAAAAAGTTAGCCTGGCTTTTACGACCAATTACCTCAATCTGAAATTGAGCTTTGTCTGGATACCGAGCTGTCATCTCTCATTTCTCTTGGGTGCGATCAACAATTGTAGACTTAAATCAGCTGCAATAGCTGCTTGTGCACAAGCTCATCTCTAGACCTAAATAAGTGATTAATGGAATACCTGATTTATCGTAGTAAAATGAAGGCAGAACTAAGAGAATTGCGAGAAAGAAACATCAATTTACGCATGCCATCTCCAGGGCTTTGAGTGAAGTAGCTGAATATCAAGAAAAAAAAAGAAATTATACCACTGGTAATGCAGAAATTGAAGAAGTTAATCATTTGAAATAAAATACTGAATCATAATTTGATCTTTTACTATTTTATTTTTGTCTTCTGCTTGTTGGAACAAATGATCAATCGCAGTGTATTTTCGCACAAATTGTAATCTATATTCAATTAAGACGTGCTAGGCCTACTCATTGCACCACGTTATAGCCCGTCATACAATGTTAAACCTATGATGATGAATGTAAGTATATTTATTCATAGCCAAATTTATTCCTACTAAATTCTTCAAAATAGACCTGGTAGTGTAGATAATTTGTGAATTCATGCTTGGTCACAGTGTCTGCCAAACCTGGCAACCTCTATTGGCTGTCAAAGATTATAAGAGCAGGTGGACGGAACACGTTTTGGGGACTCGTGTTTCTGACTGACTACATTCGTATGTTATCCTAGTAACTCAGCTGAGATTCCTGTTAGCGAGAGGAACCGAACTCTCTCTAAAGCTAAAGCCAGGGTTTACGGTGAGCTGACTTAATGGAATAGCCCCCTGGTGGTCATACTGAGCTGCAAAGTGAAATCAGATCACTCGCAGAATCTAGTGTCCCCTGCTGGTCAACTGCAGCATAATGTGCCTACTGTGTAGTCATTGTGTGGACTTCCATGAGGCGTATTTAACCCTAGTGTGGAGTTGGAGTCAAATTGAGCTGTTTTGAATTTTTAGATAAAAAAAAAAAAAATATTGAAGAAAAATGTTTTAGGCCTGACTTCCCCTGGACATTCACGTCCTTCAGAAGCCGTTCAAGCCAAATGGACCATGAATACATATTGAAACACAGAAAAATACCCAGAAGCATACCACAGTCAGCTGAAGGAACCACATAGCAAGACTCCATAGCAATCTACTGCAGGAACTTCCTGCAGGTAAAGCAACAGCATAGCAATCTATTAGAATAAGCTCACAGCAAGTTGGTTTAGGAGCCCCATAGTGAGCTATTTTAGCTGCTGGAGACACTGAGGGACCTCCACAGTGTGTTCAACTGCCCTATTTCAAAGTAGGGCCAGTGGCCGAGCAGACTTTTGTACATAGGGTGGCCAGTTTGTGGTCAAGGCTATTTCAGCCACAGAATATGACAAAAAATGTGTAGCCTGTTACCATCTTTGAGCATGTATAAATAACACAGTAGAGGTGCATAGTTGCCAAACCACACGTAGGCCTATACACGTGCATGCACACAAACAAAACTCAAAATCACTCTTATTTTAGCTCAAATAGCTTGCTGGGTGAAAAGCACTTAAAACTACTCTTCTGATCCTATATTATTTCCTCTCTGTTTTTTACCATGTAGGAGCAACAGGTCTTATTTAAAATTTCGCTTTAGTAGAATTACAAGAAAATCTTTCCCTTTTCTGTCTGGCTTGATAAAAGAACAAATTGCATTGCATAATGCAAAAATAAAATTCACAATTCTAAATCATACACATTCTTATTCTATAGGCTAGACTACCTTAAAAATCATCATCTTCCAAACTAATGCAAACATACCTATGAATGTTTACTTAGAGCCCTGAAGTAGCTTACTTCACACAAGAGCGAACAAGCTCTCTGAACATTTCATACTGGATTACAGTAGCCTAGAATGTATAATTTTAGGCAAGCTGTGCTCGAAATATTTTAGGATTAAATAGCTTGGGATTCAACAAAATTGTTTATCATAATGATATTTTCACTGTAGAACCTCTCCTTTTCCTCTCAGTGACTTGACTGCCGCAATGTCCACACTTCCTTTCTCTGAGGTAGCGCTTCTGAAGACATGCAGAGTACTGTCAATTATCAGTATTAGCGAATTAAATACAAGGGGGCACCTGGGGTGGCCAATCAGATTCCAGGGGGGTCTTTCCAGGCTACTCCGGCCTCTGCTCTGGCTCCACCCCTGAGTAGGGCCATCACCCCGATTGTGTTCGTGTTCACTTCTATTTTCCAGGATAGACATGATTTTGCCCATCCAAGCCCTTATTAGAGTAGATTTTTATAGACATTTTGCTGAAAGCTAGTTAATACCAATGATATTTTATCTAGATTTGTTTGGATCAATACAAGGAGTTTATATTGGCTTAGTTTTATGTTCATTTGAACTTTTCTACTGTTTTTAGGTGCCAAAATACCAATCCAGGTCAATTTGACCTGAGCAGCATGAATGGGTGCAAAATCTTACCATAACACAGGAGTTAAGGAAAGCAGAGTGTAGTAGTAGAGTTTGATTAATCCTGCAAGATACTGGAGATTGGCAAAAGCATTTTCAGTACATATTAATTTGAATTAGATAGAAATATATACACATTGTGAGCAAAGCTGTGTGACATCCCAGACCCCAAACTATATACAAGTCTATACACTGAATAATATCATAAACTATCACCTACCAGCAGTCTTGAGATTACTTTTAAAATGTATTTTTGTAACACATTACTCAAGGTGAGACACATATTCTAAATCCTTGGATTACATCACTCAGTGTGGTTACATGCAAACAAATAATCAGATTTTAGTCTGATTGTTCACCATACTCCAATTAGAAATTGTTATGCAACTCGAGAAATCCAACTGAAATCAGATTTTAAAAAATCTGATTAAATTAACTGGCATATCCAATTCCAATCTGGCTACTCTGTCATGTAACCAAATATACTCAGATTAAACTCATTAATGGAATCAAAGAAATCAGATTTCCTTTATAATATTTCAGAATTCCAAATACTCTGATTAGTACTTTAATTAAATTTCTCTGTGCATGTAACCTCACTGACTGTTGTCTTACATTAAGTAATGACTGAACAAATAGCCACTGTGCCCCCCCCCCCCCAAAGAAAGAAAGAAAGAAAGATCTTACTGTCGGGATGCCATCAATTCAAAACAGCTACAGCAGAAAAGAATGAGAGAGTTTTAACCCCATTAGGATGTAGATGTACAATAGACTGCCAGTTGAATCGAACACCCCCCTCCGTAATGTAACATAATGTAGGGACATTAAATTGCAAGTGCACACATTCTAAGTGCTTTTTCCCCCTTCACTCTTTATTTGTTGCCAAGGTACAATACAGAGTGTAGCCATATTGAAACAAAATAACAGTGCAAGATTAATTCCAAAATCAGAGTAATTACATATAAAAAGCTTGTTGTTAAAAAATATGATAAAACAACAATTTCTTAAAAACTGGAATGTGTACACTCTTCATGTTGCAGAGATTTGAATTCTTAACTAGGCTATATATTTTTTGACTGAGTACTCTGGTAGGCTATATGTCTGACAGGTCTATCTGAGGTAGGCTGTTAGGCTAGGCTATTATATAGACTAGGCAATAAAAATTTGGATTGCATCTGTCTCAGCATAACTCATTAGGCCTAATTGTTTTTTCAGTGCATAGGTCTAGGCTGTCACCCGTGTCGGTCCCCGTCACTGTAATTTACAAAGTGCTGGTGCATGTTGTCCAATGGGTATACTTAATTCATCTGGCCCACTCGTTCACCTTTTTTGGTTGATCCCATACGGTTCAGGCTACATAGCAGGATAGACGCGGCGCTGAACCCCAACACCTTCTATCCGTAACACATCCCTCATTGAACTCAAGAGCTCTGTGGTGGACACATAGGAGCCCAGAACCTCTGGGTGGAAGATAATCGGGCAGGACCGTCTCAGCTGGGCCAGAAGAACACCCTCCGGATGGCCCCTCAGCAGGTTCCTCAGGTGAGCTTTCAGGTTTGCACGGTGGACGTTTTCAGGTAGCGCTAATCAAGGCAAAATATTGCGTTTAACGTATGCGCTTGTCATGGATATTGAGGTAAAAGGAAGAGTGTGATTTTAAAAGACCACAGTAAAATAATGAACTTGTAGACTAAATCAATGAAATAAGTTAAACACATGCGTAGCCTACCTCTTGCGGGTTGAGGGGGCATACTAGCCACCACTGCATCCCTGTAAGATCTGCTGTCTGGTGGCGAACCATTGGTTTTCCCTGTCATTTCTATTCCCGTCGAAGAACTGAACCCATTCAGGATGCAGACATGTCAGTTAACATGTGGGGTACATTATTTTCAGTTTTCAACTTTTACTAGATTTTGGTAGGCTACAATTAATTGTCTAGGTGTACCTACCTGTAGTAGTTTTGACGCCAACAATAAACTCGTTGTAGTTTTTATTCTTCTTTGTTCTTATGCTATTTTCCAAGTAAAATCCTTTACAGTTCAGCTGCTAGAAGACCTCAGAGTCCAGTTATTAATACCACGTTAACGGAGTTAACAGAGTGACGTTTAAAGAACCTCAGCTGTAACTTTCTGTTTCATTTCAGGGAAAAAAGAAATAGTAGTTCTCTTCCTTGTTATGTGTTTTTAGGAGGGCGTGTGTACATTCGTCCTGGCAACGAGGTAGCAACTACGTCACTCATTCGTTAAAAGTAGACCTGTATGTCGGTTCTGTAGTTTAAACAGCAGATGGCGCAGAAGGGCAGCATTTGAACATACATCAAGAGGTTATTCTGTGTGGCCTACTGTGCAGTAGGCCTACCAGCCCTGTAGCCTACTTACGAACAACCATAGATCAGTTTCAGTGTAGTCGTCTAAAAGTGACCTACATGCAATTCGTCAGCAGCCTATCTACAGAGGGGTTCTTATTTTTATGATGAAAAAATAACCTCTGCTACAATGGATATTAGGCTACAGCACATATAAATTCACAGGCCTAATCGATATGCCGAAAATGCGTTAGCTAAATGGAAAAGCAAAAGTTCACTATTGCATCTGTCATAAACAAGCCTTTTCACCATAATACTGATTTGGTAATAGTATCATCTAAAGGGCGATTAACAGCCTACAGTTGCCTACATTTGGTGACATTAAAGTGAATATGGCTATGCAATTTTATATAGACTGCTGGCATGTGAAAAATGTGACCATTCAGATTTCTTTCCTTTGGTCCTTATGATTCACTATGCAGGAAACATGCACCTGCAGATCTAACATATTGAAATAACTGCTGTGGTTACTTTTGTTTCCACTGAACAGTCTTAATTGGTGCATGCTGTGGGCAGTTTTGTTGGTGCACTTACTGCACAGAAAGATGCACATGCTCATTTTAAATCTGAAAAACTCTGTGATTTTTTTTATTTTTAGGATCATTTTTTTCACGAGTGATCAATCAAATTTTGGTTGCAAGTTTAATTTAGGCCTATTTATTGACGGGAATATCTTGTAACACTTATAACATTGTAAGTTATACTTGGCATAGGCCTACTACCAACTGGTCACAAGAATCTTCCGACATCTGATGCTGCCATATCTTTTAAAGGTAACATATTGTAAGGTAACATATTGCTTAAGTGATGGTTGTGTGAAGGGTAATAGGTTATTAAAGTAAGATAACCCAACTGGAGGATTGCAAATCTTCCTGAACATCTTATTTGCATTTATCCTTGTCAGCTGCATTGTCAGTCTCACACTGATGTCTCAGAGCATATACCATGCCGTTTAGCCAAGATACTTGTTTGGAATTTACAGTTTGCCAGCACATATATTTTTTATTTTTATTTTTCTTCACTTTTTCAGTCTGCACCATAAACATGGACGAGGAGGGTGTTATCACAGCATCTCAGGTCCCTATTGTGAGGTAAGTGTGCAGACGCCCTGCACGCACAGGCCCCACAAATAGACCCACTTTTTTGCATGATGGGCCAGAGGAGAGTATATTGGGGGACCACAACCATACTAAAAATACCCACGCCTTTGGGCCCATGTGAATGCGCCCTCGGCCTGAGCCTCCCACGCACGCGCTCCATGGCTTCCTGTTCACCACCACACTTTTCCACTCAGCTGTTTGCTTAGCTGACAGTCTCTCTCTCTCTCTCTCTCTCTATAGCTGCGCTCACCGTCTTGGCTGCACCGCAGGTTCACCTGTCAAGCTGACACACTTAGCCAAAAAACACCTTTGTCCTCACTGATTTGATCTTTGGCACTGAACAGAATCTGACTGGGAGCCCAGATATGTTAATTACTGGAGAACATATGCTTGTTGTTTTTTTGTGTGTGTTCATGTGTGTATGTGTGTGTGTGTGTGTGTGTGTGTGTGTGTGGAGGGGGGGCGGTGGTTATGTTTTTAGATATATTGCTCTGTCAATCATTCTGATCCAGTCATACTTCACAGCAGGAGTCTTGAACAATTTAAAGGCCAAGGACCCCTTAGCTTTTAAAGAAGAGGGCAGAATGAGGGACCCTATAGCTTTAGTTTAATATGGTAGGCCCTATAGCTTATTGCAATATTACTCTGTGTAAGTAACATTATTGACATAATATTTGTCAACAGACCAATATCTAAGATTGTTATCCTGTTTATTGGTCTTTTTGTAAAAATAGAAGGACAAAAATAAATAAATAAATTGGTGATTCAGACCCCCTGTATAATATATTTGCTTTCCTGACCAATTAGCATTACATATTGGCCTTAGTGGCTTTACTTCCCAAAAAGCTAAAATCACAATGATTCTGCTGGTTTGCTTGGACAGTGATGATGTATACACTATAGTTATGTACATACATTCATATATATTAGCATGTCACAATTCCTGGTTGTCTCTGTGAACTCAGTGAAACAAAATATGAGCTGTTTATGACCACACGATTCTCCCTTTTCAATATATTCAAACTAGCAATAATAATGCAGTAATCTATTTTACTGATTGTCTGGCCTTTCCTGCATCCTGTATCCCTTTACAGAGGGTTGCTTTGTTGCGCTGTACACCATTGTAAGCACATGCAGTGTTCATGCAGTGTGCTTGCAGCACGCAGATACCACCACACCAAAGGGTTGGTGTTTGCTGTTTGCTGTTGACTACAGTGGGCTGTTTCCCGTCTCAGTCTTGTTGTGCATGTGCCTTTAAGAGATCAAACACAAGTGTGTATTGTTATTCTGAGTTTGTCCACATGCATGTGGAGGTGGACAGCCAGCTTGCAGGTAGCGTTGCTGTTGTTGGTTGTGGTGGGAGGTGTGTTTGTGTATAAGCGTGAGTGTGTATGTGTGTGTGTGTGTGTGTGTGTGTGTACGTGTGTGCTGCGGGGGGCAGCAGCAGGGTGAGTGGGAGTTGCAAAATGTGTCTCTTTCGAGGCCAAGCACGTGCGAAGGTGTGATGAAGCTGAGTGGGAGCTGAGCTGAGCGACTGACGAGGATCGGCCAAAGGCCAGGGCCATGGAGATGTGTGTAGACACTGTGCTCCTGCCAAACCCCACCGTCACTACCACCATCACCATCACCAACCAGATCTCTGTCTGACGGCATCACTTCCCAATGCACTCTGGCATGTGGTCCAGTCGCCCCCTGAAGTGTCTTCACATTTAGGGGATCCTCCTGGTCCAGATGTAAGGTATAGGAATATTTTCATAACGCATGTGTGCGTATTGTTCGGCGGACTTGTACTAGATACTCTGTATGTGCATGACTGCGTAGGCGGGAGAGGTGTGTTTATTCAGAGAAGCATGATATTGGTGGTGTCACTGCCTAGACAAAGACCAAGTGTCTGTAGGAATAGACGGCTTGGTTCACGTGTCAGAGTGCATGTTTCACTGCATGCGGACAACTTACTGACACACACACACACACACACACACACACACACACACACACACACACACTCCAGCCATCTTCACCTTAAGTACATGCATACATTGTAAAGGAAGTGAATCTGAAACAGTTTTTCTCTCTGCATTTGCTTGATTCAGTCCTCCCTTTGACTAGCTCTTCTGCTGTCTGGACTATAAATATGTGTGTGTGTGTGTGTGTGTGTGTCCTTATAAAAAGAACACTTGAGAGACAATATCAGACAGCGTGTGCTGGCTGATGGAGAGGCGCAGGAGAGAGGAGCGGACATTGTGTTCTGTGCTGGATACCTTGAGCCTACCAGCCTCTCGTCCTCCTCCTACTCCTCTCTGGCTGTTCAACACAGCCCACTGGTTTGACTCTCAGGCCGCTCCTCCACTCCTCTCCTCCCCTGCTCAGCGCTCCCTCCATCAAGGAAGTGCAAAAATAAAAGCCGTTGCCATGGAAACCCTCTGTACCATCCTCCACCCAAAATCCCTATCTCTGAGAAGGAGAGCATAGGACGACGGGTGGGGTAGCGTGAAGGTTAGGCTGTGTGTGTGTGTTTGTGTGTGTGTGTGCGCGTTTGTGGTCCGGAGCGTGGGTGGTGGGGAGGTAGTTGTTGGAGAAGTAGAGGGTGTTAAAGTGTTGGTTCTGGCTCACATAAGACTTATTTGAGGGACCAGGCCTATTGGATGTGCACCTTACAGGAAAATTTGCATAGCTGTGGAATTTGCATGATCCCCTTGGCACGGGCCCAAATGCGGTGATCTGAGAAGGCAGCTTTCGGGAAAAAAAGGAGGGAGTTGTCGTTTTGTTGTTGTTTGTTATCCTTGGGGCATGCAATGTGTGGCGCTTTTGGAGAGCCATATAGCGTCTGTATCCTGGCACAGGAGACACAAACAGCCACGGTTGCCGTGGGTGTGTACCGGTTGTTTAGCTTCTGACGCATTCGCACATACTCCACCCCCTGTCTCCATACACACACACACACACACACACACACACACACAGTCACACACGCAAGCACACACCCCTCCTCGGAGCCAGGGCTGATATGCATATCCCACAGGCCTCCATTCATGCAAGGTGAGCTGGCGCTGACATGACAGCACGCTGCCATGACAACCAGCGTGCACACCGACATGTGCCTGCACGCACAATAATGAAGTCATTCTGCTGTCTCCACGCCTCCAGAGTCACACTGTTTAACCTCTGATCCATCTCCCCCTCTCTTTCTCGCTCTCTCTATCCATCTATCTTTTTATGTATGTCCACTATTAGATGGTACTATCCTTATATTGTAGGCCTTATTTAATATCTACGACAGCTGTGCCGTGTGTTGAGAATGACACTCCTGTATGGATTCATTTCCTTGTTCCGTATTCAATTCATGTAGAAAACTATACCTGAATTAATATTGAATCTCAACATCAAATGCATTTTGTGCAAGTAAGTGTTGTAGGAGTTTATTACACTTTACAATGTTTTCCACTGTATACCGTACATACTTAATGTATATAAATGCACACTTAAAAATGTAAATATCAGTAAATGAACATAAATGGAAAAAAAGACCAAAGAGGACCAAAAAATGTGGGGGCTGAAGCTTTAACTTGCTGTGTGTGTATTGTGCTATTTCTTAAAGATACTCATGCGGCTTGTGTGCTTGGCTCATATTACACAGGCCTGATTGCAGAGCAAAGACTGTGACAAGCATTCCAAACACAGGGAGAGACAGAGGGAGAGAACAAAGCACTCATCAAACTACTTTATCTTTCTCCCGACAGCTGATGCATTTGATATAATAATTGTGTTTGCATGTTTCTTTGTTTCCGTGCAACTTGTCCAACCCATTCGATTTAAATATGGCAATTAGGCTGAGGCCTGTGGGGATGCAAATACCTCGATGTTGTGACTTTCTAGAAATGTCTTCAACAGGATTTTATTTAATTACAGTCTCAGGCATATTACTTAAAGTCTAAAAGCCCAGGCAATAACGGACTTCCTGCCCTAATACAACACATTATTAAAAAACATTAGATTTGGGCTTGCATGGTGTAGTAACAAAGAGTTCTGTGTTTCTTGGTGTCTATATGTAAAAAGCTCTTAAACGTTGTGATTATTTTGACACATTTGATATTTTGATTGTATTAAGACATGTGTGCGCAGTGTTTTGGCTTTTCTGCCATTCCACACTTTACACCATCACTTTATATCTATCAAGCCTCACCTGTCCCTTGATCATAGCAATAAAACTTTTTTAACAAAA